>PISX010018402.1:0-40374 GCA_004024625.1 Mellivora capensis
GTCCCTTCCACCTTAACAATTTTAAGGGCATAAATAGTGTTAAGTATGTTTACACTGTTGTGCATCCAATCTCTAGAACTTCTTCATCTGACCAAACCATAACTCTATGCTCATTAAAGAACTCTCTCCCTACTCCCCACCCTCCCAAGGCTTGGGCAACCATCATTTTACTTTCTGTTTTTATGAACTTGGTTATTCTAGGTATCTTGTGTAAGTAGAATCATATAGTATTTGTGGGTTATTGTTGTTTTTTTTTAAAGAGTTTATTTATTTACCTGAGAGAGTGAGAGAGGGAGAGGGAGAACAAGCCGAGGGAGTGGCAGCGGGGAGAGGGAGAAGCAGACTCCCTGTTGAACCTGGAGCCCAATGCAGGGCTCAATCCTAGGACCCTGGGATCATGCCCTGAGCTTAAGGCAGATGCTTAACCAACTGAGCCACCCAGGTGCCCCTAGTATTTGTGTTTTTGTTACTGGCTTATTACACTCAGTATATCCTCAGAGTTCATCCATGTTACACCCTATGTCAGGATTTTATTGCTTTTTCAGGCCAAATAATATTCCACTATAAGCACATGCCACATTTTGTTTATCTATTCATTTGTTGATGGACACTTGGGTTGCTTCCACCTCTTGGCTACTGTGAATAATGCTACTGTGGACATGACTGTACAAACAACTCTTTGAACTGACACTCTTTTAAGAAGCTTATCCCATCATATTTGGATTATTTATTTGCCCATTACTTGGCCTAACTAGACGGTTAGCCGCATAAGGACCTGTGTTATTTACCTTTGTATTCCAACTTCCTATACAATGCTGGCACATAGTAGGAACTCAATAAATATTTGTTGGCAAAATAATTTATTTTTATACTTCTTAATCTCTACTGCTGCAGCTGGCTGTTTTACATATTTTAATAAATAAGTTTTGCAATTTTAATGAATGCTATTTTGATTATATTTACATACTAAGCTAGTTTATATAAGGGGATTAGTATAAAAATCTAAATATCAATCAAAATCCACTTTTTAGATGAAATGCCATTGACGATTGCTTCTCATCCACTTTGCTTAAAATCAGCTCTTGCTGCTCTTATTCTTCTCCTTCCGTTCCTTCCTTTTCAAGTCATACCATTGCCTAGATATTAAGGACCTTCTTAAGGGTCTCCTCAATTCACAAGATATTTGGTTGAATAAAGCTAGCATGGGCCCAGAATTTGGTTTGCTCAGCTCAAAAACTTTCATTGGAGGGTCATTTTGTATGAGTTCCAGGATGGACAAGGCACAGCCCTACTCTGGAGGAACTCACAGTCTTGCAATTCTATCTGGTTATTCTTGGTCACAATTAAACCAGAAGCCCCCATTTTCTCAGGTGTTGAAAATAATATTTACCTCTGTTTCCCACACTCAGTTGACAAACACAGATATTATAGCATTCATGAAGTATGAGGAGCCAAAGAACATAGTGAAAATTCTGAGTAGGATTGCATTTGATGATAATTACTATGTGTGGTATCAGCAGGGGCAGAAGCTAGTTGTGTAATTTCTTACAAAATAGACATTCAGAATTGTGATTTCTGGTCAAGGAAACATTGTTATACATGAACCTTTGAGGGACTTGATCAGCTCCAAACACAAAGCAATGGTCTTTAAAATATAAAAGAGAAGGATGAAAAGAAACAGTTGGACCAAAATGTGAACTCTTCTAGGAACCAGGAATGCAAAGCAAGAGACTGAAGACATGGGCCTGCTGGGGTCCAGGTCTGAGGCAGAGGATGCTGGAATGGGGCTTCTGCAATGTTAGGGAGACTGAAAGTAAGGGAAGTGGGTGGGAACCAGAACCAGGTTCACTGTTTGAAACTAGTAGTTTCAAAACAGGGGCTAGACTGAGAACCTCCACGCTCCCACACACAAAGCGGCTTGTTAAAGAGGCTAAAAAAATGCTCATCACTGCCTGAAGATGGGTCTTACATTATGTATGCTACAATATGTTATGTATGTTACAATATGCCAAGAGGTGGAAGCAACCCATAATGTAATGGGTCTTACATTAGGGAAGGATCAGGCAGGAAGGCAAGGAAGGGCACATGACAGGAAATTGGGTCACAGTTTTCCATGATTGACTCTATGGCACCTCTATTATCACAGTAAGGGAAAAGAAAAGAAAAGAAAAGCTCTCTTTAATTTGGTAATATGATTATCTGTAAAGAAAATCAAACACACTATACTGAAAAAATATTAGAACTAAAAAGACAACTCAGCAAGGCAGCAGGGTATAAGATCAACAAACAAGATTCAGTTGTAGTCCTATATCTCAGTATTTATCATGTACAATATTTAATAGCAACAAAAGACACCATTTTTAACAGCTATAAGTGATGAATTGGCTAGGACTAAATATAACACAAAAGTGAACTTTTAGCTATAAATAAAATGTTGATTTTCATGTATAAGATATTTTTGTGGAGCAAATTAAGATTAAGTGGAGACATATACCATATTCATGAATTAGAATATTCATTAAAATGAATTCATTAAAATGAATGAAAACGTCATTGCTTCTAAAGTCAATGTTTAATTTCAATGCAAACCCAGTTTTAAAAATCCCAACCTGGGGCACCTGGGTGGCTCAGTGGGTTAAAGCCTCTGCCTTCGATTCAGGTCATGATCCCAGGGTCCTGGGATTGAGCCCCGCATCAGGCTCTCTGCTTGGTGGGGAGCCTGCTTCCTCCTCTCTCTCTCTGCCTGCCTCTCTGCCTACTTGTGATCTCTGTCTGTCAAATAAATAAATAAAATCTTTAAAAAATAAATAAATAAAAAATAAAAATCCCAACTTGACTATGTAACATGGAACAATGATCACTTAATTCATGTAGAACAGTAAAAGGTTGAAACTAACTGTAGTAGGTGGGGGTGTCTTTGGCTGCAAGTGAAAGAATATACAACTTAACGTGGCTTAAACAGTAACAGGTTTATTATTTCACATCATGGGATGTCTGGTGATAGGTCACTTCAGGATTGGTTAATTCAGCAGCACAATGACATCACTGAGACCTGGGACCTTTTCATCTGTCTGCCTCGCCATTCTCAGTGTGCTAGGCTCCAGCTTGTCCTCTCAAGATGGAAAGATGATTGTTACTGTCTCAACCATCATGTTTTCTTTTAGCTCTGTGCAAAGAGAGGAAGGACAAGTCTTCTTTTGTACCTTTTTTAAAAAAATTTATTTATTTGTCAGAGAGAGAGGGAGAAAGAGAGCAAGCACAGGCAGACAGAGTGGCAGGCAGAGGCAGAGGGAGAAGCAGGCTCCCTGCTGATCAAGGAGCCCGATGTGGGATTCGATCCTGGGACGCTGGGATCATGACCTGAGCCGAAGGCAGCCGCTTAACCAACTGAGCCACCCAGGCATCCCTCTTTTGTACCTTTTTAAATGAGAAGAAAACTTACCTATTCTATCCCATCTCCACCCTAACACAATTCCATGTAGGTTTCATTGGCAAGAGATGCAACACATGCCTATGGTCAAACCAGTCCCAATGGAATGTTAATTACTATAATGGGCTTAAACTAAGCACCGTGGGGTAGGGTTCATGTACACCTGAAAACAATTTATGTTCAGGTAGAAAGGAGAAAGAGACAATATACTTTGGACAAATAATCAACCATAGCACCCAAGGCAATTTTAAAAAGAATAAGTCATGGGTTTTGCCCTACCAAAAAAAAAAAAAATCAAAATCAAAATTTAAAACCAGAGGTAGTGGGGTGCCTGGGTCGCTCACTGGGTTAAGCCTCATCAGGCTCTCTGCTCAGCAGGGAGCCTGCTTCCCCCTATCTCTCTGCCTACTTGTGATCTCTCTCTCTCTCTGCCAAATAAATAAATAAAAATTTAAAAAAAAAAGATACAACTAGAAGGAAAAGCTGACAAAGGATATGAACAGGCAATTTACAGAATAGAAACCCTAATGGCCAATAGAAGTACAAGAAGATGTTCAATCTCACTAGAAATGAAGGGAAGACAAAATAAAATAATAAAAAAATTACCATTTCATAACTATAAATAGGCAAACATTTTAAAATTTGAAAATGCCAAAAATTGAGAAGATGTGGAGAAACAGGACTCTTAGAAAGCAAGATGGTGATATATACTTATATAAATTCTAAGATCCACCAGTTGCTCTCTTGCCTGGATTAGTGGGTTTCAACCAGAGGTGATTTTGCCCCCCGGAAAATATTTGGCAATGTTTGAAGACATTTCTGGTTGTCACACTGTGTATTGGGGGTGTTACTGGTACCTTCACGTTAGAGGTGAGGGAGGCTGATAAATATCTTAGCCCACAACAAAGAGTTATGTAGTCCAAAATGTCAATAATACCAAGGTTGAGAACTTCTGGCCTAGAAAAACTCTCACTTGGTGTGCACCAGGAGACAGGTATTTAAATGCTAATTGCAGTGTTGTTAAATAGCAAAAATCCCAAACTCAAAGCAACCCACACATCCATAATGGAGGAAAACAATAAGTAACTTGGTATTTCAAACAAGGGAATAATATATAACAGGTGTAATTAATGAATTAGTTCTTCAGGTTGCAACATGAATAAACCTTAAAAAGTCATGATGACTAAAAGTGTACTGAAGAAAGCTACGGACAGAGTGATACAACATTCCTTTACAGTTTACAAACACAAAGCAATACTATATATGGCTTATGAATATGTACATATAATATAAAAGGATAAAAACATGCACAGTAATGATTTATAGGAACTTCAAGATAGTGATTATTTTTGGGAAATGAGGAAAGGAGGAAAAAGAGAAATGAATGAGATTGGGATTAAACAACAGGTTTCAACTCTACTTGTAAGACTTTTTTACAACAAAAACAAACAAAAACCCTAAAAGCAAATAAATCAGATATTAGGATTTGTTGAGTATGCTCGTTAACCTATTTTCTATATTTTTCTGTCTGTTTGAAATATTTATGGTGAAAATATTTTAAAATATTTTAAGAGCTGCATCTGCTAGAATGAGTATCCTGTTTGTGTTTCAGGAGCATGGAGGTAACGGAGGGCACCGGTGTTTCCAGAAGAAACTGTGCCACGCCATAGGGGAACTAGGAAAGGAGAAAATGACCCCTGCATAGAGGAGAGGTTTTTTTTGTTGTTGTTGTTGTTTTAAGACCCTTTTTCCAGGGATTCTTGGCAGGAAGAGTTTGCCTTCCTGCTGCACCAGGGATTGGTAGGCTATACCTCTGTCCATGGTCCTATTCCTCTGCTTCAAACAACCTTAGAAGAATTCAGAGGGAGGTTCAAATCTGCAATGTAGAAAGACATTGAAGTGGTCTAGATAGGGCTACGAAGCTGAGAGAAGGTGAAATATTGTGGGTATAGCAGATCTTTTGAATATTGAAAAGAAGTTCTGACTGTTTGCAGCAGATCCCACCAGCAGAAGGGGATCCTGCAGGACAGCCATTCTTTGTGATATTGATGAATAGTGTCTCTCAATGGTGTGCGCTCCGCTTGAGCTTAAGCCTGCTTGGTAGGAACGACACTATCATCTCCCTAACATTTCATACTTTTAATGAAAGGCCTTCTCATTCCTAGCACTTTTCATCATTTTTCCCCAACACTCCTCTAAGACCAGTTGATGTTCACCTCTCCTTTTACAGTGATGAAGAGAGACTAATCGAACTTTCCAAAGACCCTGGTTCTTTCTATTAACCAATATTTTAACCTAAGCTACTGGGGATATATAAACAGGAAGAGGAACTCCACTGAGAAAGATATTTTTTGAGCATCCCATAGTAATCGCCTATCTTTTAAAAAGAAACAAATTTTTTCTTTTCTTTCTTTTTTTTTTTTTTTTTTTTTTTGAGATCCCAGGAGGTGTCTGGCACTGTGCGACGTGGCATGAGCATGAGAGTGCAGAACATAATGTTTGGGAACATAATGTTCCTCCAGGGACTTAAAAATTAATGCAGATCCAAAACTGTTAGAAAAATGTTGGTTGTAATAAATTATGGGAAAACAAAGTAAAAGGTGTGGGGGCAAAAAATCCTGAGCATAGTGATGAACCAGGGAACATGAATACAGAATATGATGAACAAATTAACCTCAGGAGAACATGGATTTCAAAGGATGGACAGAATGCAAGATAGTTACCCTGAGAAGTCAATTTTGCAGACTCAGTTACTTGCCCACACACACAAAATCAATAGCTGTTTGTGATGGGGCACTGGCAAAAAAAATTTACTGTTCTTTCTGTAGATGGTGTCTAAACCATCCAGCATATGATGAAGGGCTTAAGGAAAAAAAAATATGTGGGTTGGCAAACTTTTAATCTACAAAAGTGGTGATCTAGTTTTGGGTGATAGCTCTAATGGAAATAGGTGCAGTTGCGTTCGTAGATGCTGATTTTTATCAGCAACCAGAAACTGTGCTAAAAGCTCAATTTGGCCTACTTTAGGTTCCCTGGGTAAGTTAGTGGGGGAGTTTTCATTAGGTTATTTGTTATATGTCAGAAGAGGAAATAAAGAAATACACAAACACTGTGATATATAGGTGAGAAGCTATCTTAATAGAAATAGTTCTTTAGTCTTGGATGTTTCCCTACCAAGGTGATGGAAAGTACTTGGAAGTGCAGGGACCTAACTGGTCTTCAGACTAAGCTTCCTTCATTGTTCCAGTCTTCCTGTTTTAACTACTTCAACCTTGCTAACCTGCCAATACTAGGGGAGTTGGTTTTATTTATATACTGATAGTCAGCTTCTGATTTGGGCCATTGTACCTTCATTCACTTGTGGTCATTGCACCTTCATTCACTTTTATACTCCTTGCCCCCATATTTTCTTGTATTATAGTAATATGAAAAGATAAAAATGTCTAGAAATGTTTTTTCCATTGTGGAAGTGAATAATTTAGACTGTCACTTCCGCATGGATATCTAATGGACATCTCAAACTGAACACAACAAAAAGAGAACGTTTGATTCTTTCCTTTAACCTTCTTGTATCAAACAACATCAAGAGGCTTAAATAGAGTTTTACTTTTCTTGTAAACAAGATGTCTGTCAGTAGATTATTTCTGGTGTTGGTTCAGCTGTTCAACTATACCATCAAGGGCCCATTGATGGTATTCCCCTCTTTTTTCTATGTCACCATCCTTAACATGTTGGCTTTTAATTATAGTGTTTTTTGTTTTGTAGTCACAAAATGGCTGCTGAAACTCCAGGCATTGTAATGGTGCTCAAGAATAGCCATATCTATCCAAAGAAGGCTTCCACTTAGGTCTCATTAGCCAGAAATGAATCACTCTTGGCTGCAAAGGAGATGGGGAAATGGAGTAGCAAAAGAGAATGGGATTATTATGATTGAATTATAGCAATCATAATTCATCACTTAGAGTGGACATACTGTCACCCTCAACCAAGTCAGGGCTCTTTTAGCAAGGAGGAAGAGAAGAACAGCTGTTGGAAAGGGAATTGACACAGTCTGACATACTTCTTATTCCCAGCCTACCTGTCTCACTAAATAGTATTACGGTCTGCCCAGTGCCTAAGCCAACAATAGAGGAGAGAACTTTGAGCTCTTTCTTTCTCTTATGTCTGCCATAATAGATGACCAGAAAGTTCTGTTGACTCTACTTCCCACATATACCCTTTTTAATTTTTTTTTTTAATTTTTAAAAGATTTTATTTATTTCTTTGACAGACAGAGATCACAAGTAGTCAGAGAGGCAGGCAGAGAGAGAGAGAGAGGAGGAAGCAGGCTCCCCACTGAGCAGAGAGCCCAATTTGAAGCTTGATCCAGGACCCTGGGATCATAACCTGAGCCGAAGGCAGAGGCTTTACCCCATGGAGCCACCCAGGCGCCCCCCCACATATACCCTTAATCCACTCTATTCTCCCTGTCTTCACCACTGCTATCCTCGTTCAAGTCACCATTGTTCACCTGAATTACTAAAATTGCCTTCTAAAGAAACAGAAAAAAATCCACTTCCTTGCTTAGAACCTCCTATTGGTTTCCCACCTCACCTAAAATCCAGATTCCTTACTTTGACCTTCCATGCCTAAAAGATCTAGGTTCTGTCTACCTATCCAACTTTATCCTGTTTCACTTTTCTGTTTGCTCCAGACTTCCAGCCCTGCCAGCTTCTTTCTTGTCCTCAGACTCTAACTTGTTACCACCTTGGGGTCCTTCAAACCACCTGTTTTCTCCATTTAAAGTGCTATGCATTCTGATCTTTTCATGACCAGCTCCTTCTTGTTGTTTAGATCACTGTTCAGATGTCATCTCTTCAGAGAGGTCTTTGCCGGCCACCCAGTCCAAAATGGCAACTTGTTCGGTCATCCAACACTCAATTTATTTCTCTGCTAGTTGCACCTATCACTGTGTAACATTATCTTGTTTACCTCTTTATGTATCATGTTATGAAATGTAACTATTTATTTTCCAACTCCTCCACACTAGAATATGAACTCCTTGACAGCAGAGACCTTGTACCTTGTGTTCCCTGCTGTATTCCTAGCACCTAGATCAAGGCATGTGGCTGGTTCTCATCAAATATTTCTGAGGGAATGAGTACATGTGAGGAAAGATTTTAAGTGGAAACTTTGGCAATAAAAGAACATCTGTAACTATTATCAGCATCCTTAGAGTTATCCTTCATAGAGCAAAATAACTTTGTTAAAGGATATAAAATGTGTTATGCTTTAAAGACATCACAATTAATAAGCAATACTAATTTCTTCCACACAGCCTCTTTCCTCCTGTGTCCTACTTTCCAAAGCTAAACATGCCACATACACTCTTAGTCTTAGTGCTCTATCAGTGCAATTATTGACTGCCTTCTCTCCTTTAGCCCTCATGATATGTTTACATTTTCTCACCATTTTCTGGAGTTCTGGGACATTTGCAATGTCCTCCTTTCCTCCATTTTTTTGGGGGGGGAGGGAGGTGCAGGATTTCACGAAGGGGAAAACCAAAATGTCCTTGAAAAAATAGAGAAATACTTAGCATCTGAAATTTTCTGTCTTTTTGTGAGGTTTTCACATTTTCTATGTATGTTCTTCCTAAAGGCGAAAACCATTTGCATTCCCTTCACCAGAAAACCAGACTTTTCATCAGGCTGTCCTTCAGGTAAAATGTTAAAATTGGAGAATATGCAGCCTTCATTCTTGAGTCTTTGAAGTCCTTTCCATACCTTCTCAATTATGGGTTACATTGAGACCTCTGAAGGGCGACCCTCTGAAGGACCAGGTTTCTGGATCAGCAGCTGGCCAGGCCCACGGGTTCAGCCTGCATCGCAGACATCCCGTGCATCTGGCAGGCATTGGCATATTGAAATTGTGCAACAGAAGCTTTGAGAAGTTCATCTCCACACTGGGGACACAGCATTCTGGTGATGGTGACCCAGCATACTCCCATATGTCCTTATGTTTAGAAACGTCCCCAAATACTGCGCATAAATTCTCCTGAATTTCAGCCAAATACTAATCTAGGTACTGCTTCAGTCACTAATCTAGATACTGTGGTGAAGGGATTTTGCTAATGCAATTGAAGTCCCAAATCAGTTTACTTTAGGATACGGGGATTATCCAGATTGGCCTGGGTCAATCAGATGAGCCCTTTCAAAGAATAGATTCCTCAATTGGTTACAGAAGAGGAAGTCAAAGAGATTCTGAATCTGAGAAAGATTTGATGGTGACGGCTGGCTTTGAAGATACAGAAGACCATGTGAGATGGAATATTTGTGGCCTCTAGGAACAGAGAATGGTTCTCGGCTGACAGCCAGAAAGAGAAGAGGCACTACAGTGCTCAGGTCACAAGGAACTAGGTTCTGCCAGCAATCTGGACGAGCTTGGAACCAGATTCTTCCCCAGGGCCTCCAGATAAGAGTCAGCCTGACTAATACCTTGATTTCTGCCTTGTGGCATCCTACTAAGAGAACCCAGCCAAACCCACCCAGACCTCTGAACTACAGAAGTGTGAGCTAGTAAATGAGATGTAGTTCTAACCCCCTAAGTTGGTGGTAATTTGCTGCCCAGCAGGAGAAAACTAATACATCACTTTGGTTTTCACATCTCTAAGTAAAGATAATAATGTCTGGCTATGTCTTAGAACCTCTCAGAAAATAAATATTAGTAAGATTTAATTGATATGATTTTAAGTTCAATCAGAAAAGAAAAATGTTAAATTATTTTCAAGATGCTATTATTTTAAAAATTAATTATAACATGCATTGAGGTTCAAGCCAGGTAATTAGACTTAATCCTAGTTAGGTCTGTTTCTCATATTCATTGCAGTGGCAGGACAGGGCTAACTTTAGAAGCCATCTCCGATGAGTTTAGAGTGTGGAATTTTTGCTTCAGGGAGCCATGATTTAATCTGCAGTTTCTTCATTTCACAAAACAATGTTGGGATTTTATAGATATTTTACTGGATACCACATCTACAGGTCAACTAGGGGATTTTTTTTTCTTTCTTAGCTATATTTCCCTCTCTGAAAAACTTGACCTTTACCTTGGCAAATTTGTTGAAATTCATCAAGCTGTATTCTGACATTGAGAAAATTATGAAAGAAAAAGCATAAGATGATTGTACTCGTTTTAATAAAATGGATCATTGAGATAATAGAAAACCAAAAAGTGGGGCAAGAACATTCTGACCACATAATAATTCCCTGGGTAAACAGAGATATGAATGGTGCCAAGCCTGCTAATCCAGATTTCTCCTCTTCAGAATGATGGGTAACCATGGAGCTCTCTGTTGAGCACAAGCCCAAGACCAGATGTAGTTTAAACAGAGTGACCTGGGGAAGATAGGAGGAAGGCAGTAAAGTAAGTGTGAGGTTGTACACAAGGTGAGAACATTCCAATTTAGGGAGTAGAGTTTAAATACAGAATGAGAGATAGAGCTTGGTAGTTAAAAGATATACGACTGTAGGTGAACTACTTAAATTTCCGGAGCCTCAGTTTCCGCATGTCTAAGTAAAGATAGTTTTTCAATGTTCTTAGCACAGGACCTAGGACATAGAGTCCTCCATAAACAATGGCCGCATCAGGATCATGCAATGTCATCCTTCCGTCCTTGTCCAAGAATCCTGGATAATCATCTCTATTCTAATGGATGCTAATAGCCCCGCTGGCTGGTCCAGGGCATCATGTTCAAAACAAAAGGCCCTGATGTCCAGGCCAGAAGTCTAGTGCAAATACTCCCTAAGGGGAGGGAGGGACAGAGAGAGTGGATCTGGCTATGGAAAGCTTGTTCCTCAGGCAAGGGCTGGGTACTTAATAGATCTACAGAAGGAAGGACCCGTAGGCAAATATTCACAAATAAAAATCTCTTTCTAAAACAATCCAATTTTCTGGCCCAATCAGTTGACAATAACTTGGCCATTGGAAATCATATTTTTCCAACATGGTCCATTTTCTTGGCTTTCCTAAGTCATTAATTATGACCATGTTTTCCCAAATGTGGAAATTCCCCTTGCGCAGAGGCGTCTGCTGGCCAACCTTCCTTTCCTGAGAAGCCTCCACAGCACAAAAATATTTTTGTTTTCCCCAATTGCCCACAGGGAAAATTTCCTCACTCTTTATTTCCCTCCTCCATTAAAGCCCTCTGGCAATTTCCAGGAATCCCAGTAAACCAGAATCACTGAGATCACTGGAGAGCCTTGGAGGTTCTACTTCTAACATGACAAAAGAGAATCCCGAACTTAAAATTTAACATTATTAAACCAACCTTAAGAGTTCCTTTTAGTGACCAAAGGCAATGCCACTGACATCAAAATGCCTCCACTCCTGCCTGAGAATATGACTCTGGGATTTGGGAGCTTAAATTATAACCAGAAGTGGCCAAAGTGATTATCCCTGTACCTCGATAAAATGCCATTATGTGAAATACGCTTCAGACACATCAAAGCCCTATATGAATGTAGGCCTTTGGCCGAGGGGATATACGATCCGAATAGGGAGTGATTATTCAAATTGTAAAAATTTGTTAGAATTTACTCTGGTTAACTGACTCATCGTTGGGGTTTACAAACTGCTCTGTGTGGGGCTGACAATGGTATAGGTACTTACTCCAGAGATATTTTTTTTCTTTCCAGAACATTCATCAAGAAGCATTCCTGTGCCAGAAACTAAATTTAGCTGGTGGGGAGGGGTCGATACTGTGATGGATCAGATTGGGTATCTGCCTTCAAAGTCTTTACGCTCTAGTAAAGAAGGCGTGTTGTACACACTCTCAGTGGTTCTCAGATAGGGGCAATTTTCCCTCCACCACCCCTACCTCAGGAAGATTTGGCAATATCTGGAGACATTTCTGATGATCAGAGCTAGAAGTCGTGGTGCTACTGGCATCTGATGGAAAGAGGCAAAGGATGCCTTCTCAACATTCTACAATGCACAGGGCAGCCCCCCACAACAAAGAATTACCTGGTCTGAAATGTCGTTAGTGCCAAGGTTGAGAAACCCTTAACTAGTGACAGTGCCTAGAACAAAGGGCTTGTTGGTTGATTGATTGATTGGTGTTGGTGTACCTGGTAAATGGCCTTCATTCTAGTCATTTTAAAATTGCATCTGTGCCTACCCCATTATAACTGTTAGAAATCTTTTGAATAAATGAGTACATTTAGACAGGTATTAAACAAAGCATGAGACAAAGTGTCAGTAGGCAAAATGAGTGATAATTTAGAGTGAATTGTTAACTCAAGAGGACAAAAATTTTCTAGCATGATGCCACCATATAGTAACTGCTTGGTGAATGTGAACTGAACATATTTAGATAACCTTGCCACACTCATTTGCTTAAAGCTTAAGGTGCACAATGTTTATCTTTAAAGCAGTCTTGGCAGTAGCCTTTCTTCCTGGAAATACTTCACTATAGAGTGCTTGAGTGGCATATTGTATCATAAAGGGATAAAACTATGAATTTTTAATAATATTATAGCATTCAAAATTGTCACTAATTCAAATTGGTCCTTTCTCTAATGTGCCTAATTAGTGAATGTTAAGGAAGTGTGACATGTCAAACATCAAATAACTGAGGTGGCCACTTACTGAATGTAGGGAAGGAGGAAGAAGTATTTTGTAAGAGACAAAACATTTATATGATCTAAAGAGAAAGGAAAGTATGGAAGAAGTATTTTGAAGTGTGGCCTTAACTTCTTGACATAGAATGTGGTTTCTGCTGCTTATATATAATAAAAGTAAGAACAAGTAGCAGAGGCGTGGACTTTGCAACTGTTGCTTGATATGCATAAAACGCCTACAATAAGGAACGGGTAAGTGCCACTCTCAGTTAAGGATCAAGTAAAATGAAACTGTATCTTTAAATTAGAATATGTCCCATAGAAATATAAGATTTAATTTTCTAAGTTTGTTTATACTCCGCTCCCGCCCCCCCCCCGTGAAAAATGATCAGGTGGTCTCATGTTCTAGTGTTTATAAGATAAACAGAGCTATTATTGCATGGAAAATCTGTACTTTTGATTAAGTAATTACCTTCAATTGTGATTATGTGGGTTACCAAGGAAATATTGGCTTTCTTCTTCCACCTATTCGACCTGTATCTTCTCGACGTAAATTGGTGAGTAAGTCAGGAAATGGCATCTAATTTTGTATTAACGTTAGTCAAATGTAAGTAGGAGGAGAGAGCTACCATTAAAATTTTAAATAGAAATAACTGGGATAATCTGCCATTTGGATAATCAGTATCAATGTTCCCTGAATTTAACAGAGATAATGGAGGCCACTATGTCTTCGATTTTTGCAACATAAAAGGAGCGAAATTTCCTTCAAGTTTGAAAATCCCCAGTCAAGTCTTTTTCCCAAAGTGGCTTTAATGAGGTATGTTTAGGAGTGGGGGAGGGGGAATTTAACTCTACTTTGCATAAAGAAACAAAAATTATTTCACCTCTGCAAGAGAAGGAATCTTATGGGGGTAAATTTACTAATGGATGAATAAAATTAGAAGTGACATATTTTTTTAAAAGCATCAAATGCTAGAAAATTAAAAGAATACATTTTGGCTCAGGGGAATATTTAGTATTCTCAGAAAAAGGCATCACCAGTGAAAACAGATCTTGATGTGACATGTAACAACCGACATAGCCCTGGCACTGGCCAATCAAAATAGATGTCCAATTAAGCAGAATGGACAGTTGGTCAAAAACAATTGGAATGGCCAAACTAATATGTACCAGCTAAATGTCAACCCTGTGTATTTTATATGGCCATGAGACTCAGTAGAACGTTGATTTAATACCTGCTAATTTCTATTGAACTCATCTTCTTAAAATTGCTTATGGACTGAGGAGTCTTCCTTCCCTTCACTTCTTTTCATCACTATAAAAAGTTAGGTTTGGGGTCTCTTTAAACCGTCATCAGTAAGACCACCCTTCATTGCCTGAGTGCAAATCTCTTTAAAATTCTAAAATATCTCTTATTTCCATGTCTGGAATGATATTCCCATAAAATCTGTGATGGTTATTTTTAGGTGGTGAATGGGTGATAGATGGATAGATGGAACACAGATTACACCACGGTGAAAAAAAAAAGTGATTCCTAATCTGCTACCCTTTACAAAATCAACTATTTTTTAATCTCTGTTACTCATCCAGGATCCCCCAGTCTCAAGCAAATAGAACCCTTTAGCATCTGCGAGAAATGTGGGGAGGGTATTTTTTGTTTTCTTCCTTGCATTCTTTTGTGTTGCTTAAATTTTTTTCAATGATTTTAAAAATAATTGAATAAATAAAAGTAACCATTTTTAAGTCTCTCTATTCTATTTATTTAGCCAAAATTATAGTTTGGAGTCTTCTATTCTATTAGCTAATTGATTTTCTGAATTTGCTTCCCCAAACTCAACACGATTTTCACTTTTTTAGGACCAAATTTTTAATGGATTTATTTTAATTCTGGCTGGTTAACATATAGTGTTGTATTAGCTTCAGGTGTACAATGGAGTGATTCAACACATCCATATGTCACCTGGTGCTCATCATGACAAGTGCCCTTCTTAATCTCAGCACCTATTTCATCCATCCCCTCACTTCTGGTAACCTTCAGTATGTTCTCTATAGTTAGGAGTCTGTTTCTTAATTTCTCTCTCTCTCTCCTTTCCCTTTGCTCATTTGTTTTGTTTCTTAAATTCCATACATGAATGAAATCACATGGTATTTGTCTTTCTCTGACTTATTTCACTTAACATAATACCCTCTAACTCCATCCATGTTGTTACAAATTGCAAGATTTCATTCTTTTTATGGCTGAATAATAGTCCATTGTGTATGTGTATGTGTATATATGGCACATCTTCTTTATCCATTCATCAATTGATGGACAATGGACTGCTTCCATATCTTGGCTATTGTAAATAATGATGCTATAAACAGGTGGCGGGGAGAGCATGTATCCCTTTGAATTCTTTGGGTAAATACCACTTTCATAACCTCCCATAGAGCCAATGTGAAAAAGCAGGATATCAAACTGTTTCCAGAGGGCACACTATTTTTGAGAGATTTCCTTTTGTCATTTTTGTTCTTTGTGTTGTCACATTTAGTTGTTTCATAATACTGCTAAACTCTTCAATTTCCTTTGAAAGGAGTATTGCCATATGTATAATTTAGGTAACTTGGGAACACATTGCTCAGTGGAGATGATATTTGTAAGTGTTGGAAAGATCCCCGGATAAAATAATCTCAGAAATTTTCCTTTGTTATACACGTGTCAGAGTGACAAAGTGGGGTAGATTCGGGAGAGACTTGGGAACTACTGTGAAATCGAGGGTTACAAATTCTTTATACAATTTTCCTTTTTAGAGTCTGATTCTCATGATGTGATGGGACACTATGGACTAATAAAAATTCCAAAATGTCTTTAAGCCAAACGGTTCAGCCTCTTCACGTTTCTCGTGGATTCTAAAGGGTTATATTTACTTGAGACTGGGGGGTCCTGGATCAGTAACAGAAATTCAAAAATTGTTGATTTTTTTAAAGGGTAGCAGATTAAGAATAACTTTTTTTATTTTGCATTGTGGTGTAATGTTTGTGATCCATCAATCAGTGTATAAGTGTAAAAAAGTCGGACATTTTTGTCACTGCAAAGTTTCAAGGTCAGACTGGATGACTATCAGGTATGCTTTAGAAAAGACATTAAAAGAAAACTTGACTTATGTGACCTCTCAATTCCTTTCATCGTTAACTTCTGTGCTCTGAAGTTTACCTTCTGATCTTATGGTGGTGATGCTTCATATCAAGGACATATGTGTTTTCTGACTACCTTCTTCACTTTGCCTTGAACCGCAGCTTCTTTGAGGAAAAGAAGCGGTGGGAGAGCAGTCCTAGGAGAGCTGGAGCTGTCCAGCAGTGGAAGGAATTGCCCACATTCTAGGTCCCAAGCAATGAGACTTAGGGCAGGTTGGAGCAGGGCTTCAGCCAGGCCACCCTTGACCATGAAAGGGGCATGTATGCATGCCTGTAGCAGAAGTATTGCATATGCTTACTCATCCTCATCCCAAGGAGATCTTTCCTGTTTTCTATATTGCTTTTGATTTAAAATAGGGTCAACAGTCTTTTGAACTGTGTAGGGAAGAAAGTACAAGGGGTAGGTAGAAGAATATTTGAAGAGGACCGAAGGCAAAACTAGGACTATTACATTGTACCAGCAGGCTTTCAGTTTGTTAATTTTGAACTATTTAGCCAAACAGACACACACACACACACACACACACACACACACGGTAAACATGCTCTATCAGTAGATGGGGTCAGATCTATAGTAGCTTCATTATTTATATTTGCAATCAGTAATACAGTTACTGTAGCACACCATTTGAAAAAAAAAAATTTGTGTTGAGTATTACCTTGCAAAGTCTTCCCAGAATTTAAAGCTAAAAAATTTAGAATTTATATAGAATATATAGCTAAGAAAATTCAAAATTAAAGTTAATCCCTCCTTAAAACACTGCTCAGTCTTTCTCTTTTCAAGTGGCAGATGAATTCACTTTGATGTGTGCCCACTTGATTGAGGTGGTGAGGAATGATGTAAAAATCTTTAAGCATGTTTATAATTGTTTTTAATAAGCGGCTGGATACCTAGCCCTTATTTCCTTATATTTTCTTCCAAAAGGAAGGATCAATGTTTCCACAGATATCCTAGATTTGAGAAGAAAGAACTTTGAGGAAACATCTCATCCCGCTCCCTTATACTGGGTGATTAAATAGTAACCCAATTTTATAGGTGAAACAACTAAATGTGTTGAATTGCTCTATGAGTTTTTTAAAACAATTTTTAACTTTATACAATAACACACATTCACTGTAGAAAATTTGAGAATTAAAAATACACACGCAGATAAAATAAAAATCATTCTGGGGTAACTATTGTTTGCCCTGTGATGTATCACTTCCTAAATACATATGTATCATCATATGTGTATTTCATGTTCAATATTCTTTGAGGAAAAAAGAGAAGGTAAAGTGGAAGAGCTGTTGGTCCATCGGACCGAAGCCCGGAATCAGTGTCTAGGTTGTTTTTTTTTTTAAGATTTTATTTATTTGTCAGGGAGAGAGAGAGAGAGAGCGCGAGCATAGGCAGACAGAGTGGCAGACGGAGGGAGAAGCAGGCTCCCTGGCAAGCAAGGAGCCCGATGTGGGACTCGATCCCAGGATGCCGGGATCATGACCTGAGCCGAAGGCAGCTGCTTAACCAACTGAGCCACCCAGGCGTCCCGTGTCTAGGTATTTTTAAGCATCTTCTTTAACGTGTCCCTACCCTTGGACCTAATCTGACAATAGATTATAAACAAGGTGCCAAGTTCCCTATTTAGAAAATAGCACTAGGGTTGTAGGCAATTCCTTACCTTTATTTTCCTGAATAGAGACCCAAGACAGTGTAAGGGAAATATGATACTGCAAACATGGCTTTATTTTTGTGAGGTAACAGTGGAGGTCCCCATGTTGGCAGCTGCAAAGGCAGTCACGTGCTCAACAGAGCAAAGAGTCCTACAAAGGAAGACGTTAACTTTAGCTTTGAAAATCCTTTTATCCTCCATGATTTTGATGGCTTTAAATTTGTCACCTGAAGGCGAATATTAACATAATCGTCTGCATTTTAGCTAATGAATGCACCTGCTTCTAAGACTTTATTTTAGCAGTTTTAATGAGCTCTTCAAAAGAGTTTGCTTGGACTTACTGCACGGCTAGAGAAATAGCAGCTGTAAGCAACTAACAACACATTCAGTATTTGAATCAAGCTCTGTGAAGTTGTTAAACTTGAGAAGGAGCATCTATCCATCTGTCTGTGATAAGGGGAATGAAGCTGAGATGTAGCTGTGATATTTGGAGAAAGCACTAGCATATCTGGGGCTGGCCAGAGGAGGTTTTTTCCCTGCTTGGCCATAAAATATGATCCCAGGCAGTTCACTGAAGCTCTCTATGTCCCAGTTTCTCATGTTTATAATAATGGTGCCTATCCTATAAGCTTGTTGTAAAGGTGAAATGCCTCACCTGTTGAAAGCACTCAATTATGCTTAATTTTATTATAATTATTATGTTTATTACTAAATAGATGTGACTATAAATCAATCAATCAAATTCTATTTGGTTGGCTATAGGTTGTCAGATGGTTCTTTGGTGAATAATTGCTCATTAAAACCTATGGAAAAAAAAACCCAAACTGATCTCTTATGTTTAAGGAATAGGAAGTTTATTTCAATGCCAAATCATGCCTTAACCTCACAGTAAAGATTTTTGAAACAGAAGATGTCAAGCAACCTTTAGAAGTCTAAATTCCTAAATAATCCAAATGTAAGCCATTTAGATTTTCTAAATATTATGTAGATGCTAGGGTACTAGAATAATTACTTATTTTTAATATATATTTTAATGCTTATATTACCAAATTCATTCCACTCTTATACTTATTTCAACATCACATTTTCATGCTGGGAATCTCCCTGCTCCTTTTTTTTTTTTTTTTAAGATTTTATTTGTTTATTTGACAGACAGATCAAAAGTAAGCAGAGAGGCAGGCAGAAAGAGAGAGAGGAGGAAGCAGGCTCCCTGCTGAGCAGAGAGCCCGATGCGGGGCTCGATCCCAGGACCCTGGGATCATGACCTGAGCCGAAGGCAGAGGGTTTAACCCACTGAGCCACCCAGGCGCCCCTCCCTGCTCCCTTTTTTCCATATGTTCCTCTGTGTACTTTAATTTGAAACGTAGTAATAACCCATTCAATGCTCAGTTGAATGGAAAACAAAAAATAGGACAAATGTTGCATTAAGGATACATACAGCAGATACGTTACAGATCAGTTGGAGGTAACACTAAGAATAGAGATGCCACAGATTTTTATCTCCCCCCCCTTTCTCAGTAAAATAGGTAGCACAGAGGTGAGCTAGGTGTTAAGAAAATGGAAATTTTTTCCTATTTCTTTTTTATTTTATTTCAGTAAACGTGAAACAATTACCTGGCTGAGATGGAAGTAATTTATTTCCCAGATTCCTTTTCCCTTTTACACCACTGTAGCCAACAGTCTTCCTTCAATAATTAGAGCTAGTCCCCTGGTGTTTCACCCCACATGTCACAATGCTAGGGAATCACTGAGGAAACCAGACCAGCATAGGAGTCCTCGCCACCTTATTTGTTATAGGGGTTTCTTTGGAAAGGCGTAGCATTCTAGAAACCACCAACTCCAGCCTGCTGAGTCGGCAGCCTTCTGGTAACTGTTTGCATCCCGACATTTCAAAAGACCCATTTTATTCAGACTTGCATGAAGCATCTTTCCAGAGAGCATTCAGTTCTACTCTTAGACCCTAGCTTTGTAACCTAAGAAAATGACCCCAAGGGAGCTCACCTCTGGCTGCCCTTTGATTCTGTTTTGCTGTGGAAGGCAAGTTGGCCTCATAGTAATGAGGTTTGTTTATGGTCTGGTTACTCACAGTGGGTCCTCAGAAGGGCAGCATCAGCATCACCTGGGAGCCTGTTAGAAACACCGAGTCTTGGGCCCCACCCCAGAGCTGCCAAATCAGAATCTGCATCTTAACAAGATTTCCAGGTGATTTATATGCATGTTTACATTTAAGAAGTAGTGGTCTAAGGAATCTGCCTGAGATTCTTTCTGCAGCAATAGAACTCACCATCTCCTGTTCCAAAGTTGTATTCATCCACTTTCGACTTCCAGTCTCTACACAGACTTCTCTGCAGTGCTCCAGAGCAAACTATCTCTATTTTGGATGAGTTCCCAACCAGTGGGTCCTGTACTGATCTGCATTTCTATGGGTCAGGTCGAATGTGTATACAACCCAGCCTGTAACCAGCCAACTATACCCATTCTCCTGCAAGTCATCTTGCCCTCCTTATTCCCACAGCTGGATTGTTACCATGTTCATAAATTATTGTTAAAGAAGGAAATTACCAAAAGAAAAAAAAATAGTCTCCATAAACCTGCATAGTTTAGAGCTAAAGAATATGTTAAAATTTTCCATCGTGGAAATTTCCCAGCTACTGGGCTCTTTAGATTTTTTTTTTTTTTTTTTTTTTTTTTCCAGAGCTGCAAGCAAAGAATGGAAATTTCCAATTGCAGCATCAAGGGCTGCTGTTCTGCTGACTGTCTTGCTCAGCTAGGGTCATCTGCTTCTGTAAGACATCAAGGAATGCCAAGGTAGGTTTGAGAGAACACACACACTTCCTCTGCAGGAAGGAAGGAATGTCTTTGTGTGGCCTCCAAGCTGTGATAAGGAGAAGGGCGGGGGAGGTGACATGTCCTGCTCCAACCACCTGAGTGTGAATTTTGTTGATCGTTACCACCTATCAGCAGCTTATCGTATTTGACTTCTTTCCAATGGCAGCTGGCTGGCAGGTCTTTTGTTTTTTTTTGTTTTGTTTTGTTTTTTTTAAAGAAAACCCTAAGGTGGGTGAGAGATGCAAAGAGAGGAAAGAAACCAACATTTATTGGTTTCTAAGCACTCTGCCAGCTATTTTATATATGTTATATCATTTAACCTTTATGTGATCCGCCAAAGGTTAACTTCTGATTTCCTGAACCCAAATTTTGGAAGCTTCATTTGGGAAGCTCTACCTCTCCCCAACCCTCCCAGAAACCAGTTATCTGCAGGCTCCTCTCCACCTCTTCAATAATTTTCACCCTATCGAAATTGACATGTATTTCCATTCACAGCTGATCCTGATGTCTGAGTCAACAGGCATCCCATAGTTCCTTAAATCCTGTTTTGTTCCTCCCCATATCCTGCTGCCACTACCACAGAAGTCTGATGGTGGCAATTTCATGGAAGACCACAGGTAAAGCCATCGGCTTCTTGAGGACAAAGCCAAACACCCCGACTGGCTCCAGGTCAGAAAGAACATTCTCAAACCTAGGTTGTGTGGCTTGTCTGGGTGGTTTGGCAATTTTGATTTTGGTCTTTAGTCATTTGTTTTCAATTTTTAGGGGATTCTGAATGACTGTAAGGACCAAGGGCTACATAGGTTTATGCTCTTCTTCCTGACAACCCACGGTACCAAGAAAAGAAGAGTTAAGGAAGATTTCTGACATCCACTGTTACTATTTATGCTAATTATTTATTGAGGCAAGTTTGGTAGTAATGTAGATATTCCAGCAATTAAAAAAAAAATAAAAAGGTGTGACATGGCTAGTGAGTTTAAAAAAAATATTTATTCCCTATCTGTATTTTTTACCACATCTGTATCCATAGATAGCAATGTCACCTTTGAATATGGTGACCAATTTTAATGCCAGCCCAAATCAGAAGTGGACTGGAATGGGAATGGTCAGTGGGAATATTATAGGTCTGTTTAGGCTTTAGTTTAAAAGCTAATGTTTAGGTTACTCATTGGTTACTTCTCTAATAATGATTTTGCTTATTCCATTAATCCATTAAAATGGAGTCTGATTCCTGGGTGAAATTTGTCAAGTGGCATTTTAATATGGGTCTGGGTCTCCTATGATATGTATCATAGCTCTGACTGGCTTCTTCCCACTCCTCCTCCACATTTGTCACTAACTAGAAGATATTGGTCCTCTTAGTTGAAGACACTGATGACTCATACCTGTGGGTGGGGCTGAATTATTGTCTGATGACTTTTCTTTTCCACTTTAGACCACAGAGATGACTTTAAAAAAATATATTATGGTTGGAATATATGCTGGTCTAGATTGACTTCAATCATGGCCCCAGTTATCTCCCTTCTGTTTCTCTATCCTTGGCAACATGACTTTTCTGCAATTTACACCAAGAGTTAGAGTCCATTCCCTGGCTCCTTAAATTTAGGCTGGGTTTGACTTGCTTCGGCCACTAGAATGCAACAGATGGAATAGTGTGCCACTTCCGAGCTAAAGCCTCAAGTGTGAGTTTCCATTTTCCTTCTTGGAACCCACCATGGCTACTCTTCTAAGCCCACACTAACCTGTTGGGGGAATGAGAGATCGTGTGGAGTAGAGATGAACCATCCCAGCTGAGGCCAGCCCAGCCAGCCCAGAGCTAACATAACAACTCACCACAAATGCATGAGAAAGCCCACCAAGATCAGCTGGGCCCAGCCTAGAGTCTCAAAAACACTCAACCAACTCAGAGTCTCATGAGAAATAGTACATGGTAGCTGTTTTAAACCATTACATGTTCAAGTGGTTTGTGATGAGGCAACAGGTAACAATAAGGGTGTCCAATTCCTTTCTTCTTCTTCTTCTTTTTTTTTTTTTTTTAAAGCCCTTCACTGCCAGGAGCTCAGAGTCAAATTTGAAGGCCAATCACAGAATCTGTGTTTATTCCTGTACACATATTTATGGAGCTCTTTATGGCTAACATATTTGCAATCCTCTCTCTTCTTGGCAGAGAATTTTAAAAATTTAATAACCTATTGTTTGCTGTGTTGGTTCTAAACCAACTCAATCTTCTGTCTTAAATATTAGCTGATTTCTCCTTAACATCCAGTTAGAAGAGATGACTCTAGAGCTAGATTGGCAAATGTTCTTTGCAAAGAGCCAGCTAGTAAATATTTTACGCCATGCAGGCCACACAGTGTCTGTCACAATGCTGCTGTTAAATACTGGTAAGGCGGCTGTGGACTAACATGTAAACAAATGGGCATGGCTGCGCTCCAAAAAAAAACTTAATTACAAAAACAAGTGGTGGATAGGATTTGGCCCTCAGGCCATAGTTTGCTAACCCTTGATCTAAGAATCTATGTTACTCTGCAAAAACAGCTTCATCTATACGATGATTCCAACAACTTTGTGGTTAATTCCGCTCCATTGCTTTGGAAAAACAGAAAAATGAAGTCACTTCCCTTCCTCCACTGGAAGACAAGAAGGGGCTGACTATGGAGCTGCCCGCTGTGTGGAGACTAACAGCATTTGTACCAAGGCAAGCACTATACCGAACAATGTCAAATTCACCAGCCACTTAGTCAGGTACTGGTTATCTAGTCAACGCTAAAGGCCAGGGTGATGTAAGCCATGTCTCATTTGTTTTGTTTCATTTCCCAGCGTCCAATCTCAAATACTCATTTAACAAACACACGCTGTATACAACAAGGACGGGACTCTGGTCGTACTTGCCTACTCGGAGTTTCCTGAATGTATTGTGCTATTTCACGGCTCTCTAGTTCTGCACACAATGTTCCTTCTGCCGAGAACACACTTAGCCCTCTTCTCTTACTGGCTAACACCCACTCACTGATCAAAACGAATCTCAGTGATACTGCCTCTTGGAAGACTTCCCTGAGTGCACCGCCCTCAACCTCCAGTCCACGCACAAAGTCTCAGCGTTTATTCTACCAAATTAATCATGAAAATAGCTAATAATGCCAGGTGTTTCCTCTGTGGCAGGCACTGTTAAATTGTCATGTAACTGAAATGATCGGTATCCTTCCCCATTTTTCCAATCCAATCATACAGTCAAACACCTTGATCGAGTACCTCTGTGTGCTAGGCGCAGAAGAGAACTAAAACCCAAGGCTCTAATGGAGAGTGTAGGCCCAGTGAGGACACAGACCCTATCGTATTTGTTTTTACATCTCAACACGTAGTCGTGTCTAGGGCAGAGGTTTCACGTTAATATTAGAAGACGGAATGCAGGGGCACCTGGGTGGCTCAGTCTTTAAGCGTCTGCCTTCAGCTCAGGTCATGATCCCAGCGTTCTGGGATCGAGCCCCGTATTAGGCTCCCTTTCAGCGGGGAGCCTGCTTCTCCCTCTGCCTGCTGCTCCCCCTGCTTATGTTCCCTCTATCTCTATCTCTCTCTGTCATAAATAAATAAAATATTAAAAAAAAAAAAAAAGAAGAAGAAGACCAAATGTATGAAAACAGCAGACGCTTATATAGGGCATGATATGTGATGGCAAGGTTCTAACATGGGGGATTGAAGGCACACAGCATTTTTAACTAATGTGCCCATCAGGTCACACAGCTAGTATGTGACAGAGCTAGTTCTAGAATCCATGTTCATAACCACTGGGTGAAATGAAAGCCTGAATGACTCAGCATAAATCTACGCCACTCCTGAAAAAATAATTCAATGGCTGCCTCTGTGAAGGGCAGGGGTGGTCCAGCGCTAGCTGCTTCTGGGATTGGGCTTTGGGATCAAACAGAATGGGTTCACATTTGCTCTCCAGTGCTCAGTATGGTTGGAAGCGTTGACTGTGGCTCCGATGCGTACCCTCACATTTGCGCAAAGCACATTAGGGTTGCGTTCCCACTCCCATTTGATATCTCCCACACCCTTTCCTCCTCGCAGGTGGGCAGGCATCAAGCCTTGAGGAGTGACCCCAGCACTGCGGTCGTGTGAGAGCCATCCATATTCATCCGTGCTGGCCTACTCCAAAGGACACTTAAGCAAATTAGCACTTTGAAGAAGACTGCACAGGAGAGTCCATAATGCTGGTCAGTCTGGATAACCATGTGCATTATTTTTAAGGATGGCTATGAGACACTCATTGGTGGCTTTGGAAGTCCCCAAGGAATCTCTCAGGGAATACACCACTCAATGGGGGAGATACAATGACTGGCCTGCAGCTGTCCCTGAGGACAGGTTTACTCTGCTGAAAAAGAAAGAACAGATATTTCCAATAGAATTTTGCTTCTGAAGCAAAAATGCGTTTGGGAAGTTTTAGGTCTGAGCATTAAAACATCAGGAAATGAAAGTGCTCACAGATTCCCTGCAGACCTTTGAAGTCCATGGTTCCTCAGAAGGTGGAACAAATGTGCCCATTCTTCTGCCTCTAGGCAGTTTTTTAAAAAATTTATTTATTTGTCAGAGAGAGAGAGAGAGCGAGCACAGGCAGAGTGGCAGGCAGAGGCAGAGGGAGAAGCAGGCTCCCTGCTGAGCAAGGAGCCCGATGTGGGACTTGATCCCAGGACGCTGGGATCATGACCTGAGCGGAAGGCAGCCGCTTAACCAACTGAGCCACCCAGGCGTCCCTCTAGGCAGTTTTCTTAAAAAATTTCGACTCTTCCACTTTTCTCCCATTGCAGTTAGGTAAATAGGAGGAGGCAAAGGGGCACTTTGCTTTGTAGCCTCTGTTGATGGCCTAGAGGATCTAATGAAGGTGTTCCAAGGCCAAGCTTCTACCACAAGCTTCCGGTTCTCACTGGAGGCTCAACAGAGGCTAATAAGAATTCAGCAATTCAAGAATTGGCTCTTGTAAGCAACCATGTATCACTGGGGAGCTGGGCAAGATTGTATCTGCAAGTACAGGATAGCGTATGAAAAGATATTTTCTTCTCCTTTCTCTTCTACAGGCTTTCCTCCCAGTCAAGCATCAATCATGGGACTTCTCCGGGAAAGCATGTATTGCCCGGCTGGAAGACTTGAGAAACATTCGGTTGACCAGTGTTCTTGGGCACCTACAAATGCAGGTTTCGGTGCTTGGGTAGATTTTATCAATTAAAATAACCCAAATGTTATTGTAGGTATAGCCCATTTCATACAGTTTAATGTTTAATAATTCTCTGCTTGCTTTCTTATGTAAAATTTATATTTTCCCATCTAGATCATAAACTTGCTGAGGGCAGGGATCATGGCTTTACTTCTTTTCAATCCCCCACAGGACCAAACACACAGGCTAGAGAAGCATAACACTGGGTGGTCAACAGGGAATGACCACAGGATGGTGTCTGGAGACCTGGGCGGTTTCTGTGTCCCCTGCCCCACCTAGATGGTGTAAGACCTTCAGGAAGCACTTAGGTTTCTGAGATGCGGTTTCTTCATCTTAAGAGTGCCCCCACTTACCTCACTGGTTTTTGGGAGGATCAGGTAAGATCATGCATGTGAAGGTATTTTGTAAACCAATATTTGCTAGCTTTAAAGTGAGAGTAGTCATCAGAAGAGGCATTTAGTAAATATCTGATTAATTAATTAATACTGTCTTCCCTTCTTCCCTATATCTAGTTCTTGAGGGGTTTTGTTTCTCCCTCGATACACGAGAGTGACAGATCATCGCCCTAAGCCCAGGTCAGCTGAGAAGAAAATGAAGAGGCAGCACCTTATATGAGAAATTTTACGAAGGGATGACACTATGAAACAGACTTAGAATGGTTCATTTATTTATATTTATATAAATATATATATATTTATTTATAGTCTTTATTTTCTACTTGTTTTTAGTAAAGAAGGCAGTCTCTCTGTAGTGACAGAATTCTATACAATCCATGAGAAAACTGTCCTTTCAAACATGGTTATTCCTCAAATGCTTCTGTAAGGTATAAAATTTAGTCACAGTTTTTTGGTTTTGTTTCTGTTTTTTTGTTTGTTTGTTTGTTTTTTCACTGAACCCATGAAAGTTGGATGAGCCCACTGTTTTCCGAGTTCCATCACAGAGTACCCACTGCAGGACTAAGACACGGGGTTGAAGAATTTTGTCAATACACTGAATCCAAACCAATTGTGAATTCCATTAATGAACATATTTATGATGCCCTTTTTATGGGGCATAAAAAGAGGAAACTGTTTCAGAATTAACCGATCCAGAACAGTTTTCGGAAACCTTATTTCTTTTCTTTTTAAACTCATTACAGAAAGTTTCAAGCATACCCAAGGGCAGAAGAATAATAAAAATGAACCTATCCTTATTGGACCTGTTATCCAGCTTCAACATAAGGCCAATCTTGCAAATCCTCACTTTTAATCAATATTAGTAAACTCATACTACATGCAGATACATTTTAACATTCAAATCTCATGTTTATTTATCTATAGTTTCCTAAAATAATTGTATTTTTGCCAGACACTCTTCTTTCTTATTCTTGTATCTCTCTCACTTCTCTTGAGGCTGAAGTGGGGTCAGCTCCTTACAAAGTCCGTACTAGAGGGAAAATACTTAATGAGAGGAGAAGGTGGGACATTTTAAATTTAAATTTAAATAAATTAATTAATAATTTATTAATTATTCTCTATCTGTGACGTAGTGCCTTGACCCTTTTGACTAAAAGTGTTGCAGGAAAATAGTGATAATGGGAAAGGGGTCACTTCCGACAACAGAACTGAGTCTTTGTCCCTTTGCCCCAATGATATAATAGCGAGTGACAGAATGAGGGGTCAGTCCATTCTTGATCCTAAAGAGTGAGAGAGAGAGCCTCAAGACAAATATTATAACCCAAATTGAAGGCCGAGCGTTTCTTGTATGTAATATATTATTTATTAGATATATATAAAATTTTTTGCAGAGTACAAATAGTTTGCTGTATAGACTTATTATGTGCTAAGAGTCATCAAAATGCATACCCATTTGTAGCCAAATCATACCCCTAGGCAATCTAAAATAATAATATATTTTTTTAAAGAAGTAAGTTAGGGGCGTTGGGTGGCTCAGTCAGTTAAGCATTTGCTTTTGGCTCAGGTTATGATCCCAGGTCCTGGAATTGAGCCCCACATTGGGCTCTCTGCTCAGTGGGGAGCCTGCTTCTCCCTCTCCCTTTGCCTACCACTCTGTCTAATTGTGCTCACACTTTCTCTCTCAAATAAATAAAGTCTTTTAAAAAATAATAAAAAAAATAAAGAAGTAAGTTAGAGTGATGAAGTTGGGTAGAAGTTATATGGCTTTAACAAAACTTTGATTTCTTCTTTTACATTGTTCCCCATGATAAAACAGCAAAATTCCTACCTAGATGGTAATACTTGCACCATTTGCTTAATTTTAACATCCTCAGTTGCTCTTGGGAAAAAGTAGACTGCTGTGGCATGAAGCAGAAGGTATAATTTGAAGCAGACTAGAGAAAAAAGCTCCTTTTAGAAGTAATGTATTCATGAAAAGGTGAAAGTATCAAAAAAGGCTTAATAATTTCACCAAGTAATCTAAAGCTAAATTTTGTATGCAAGTTCCTTATAGTACTATAACAAACTTTGTAGAACTCGAGCCTTCCATGGAAAAAGGTTTTAAGACTTCTTTTAAAACCAGTGCGATGGGAATAGCCGGCCACGGAATGTACTGCCGTCTTACTATTGTTGTTTGCTTTATCACTCATGAGAACTTGTTTTGCATCCAGTGAAGACTTAGAGAAACGTAAGGATGAATACTTATCATAATTCGTTCCCATGTGGACTTTCAAAATCCAGGATAATAGCTTTTCTTTTTCCTTCAATAATTAGACTCTGAAAGGAATCTGGAAAGCGCTACACAGAGGAGTGGTGTTCAGTCGAAACAGGGCTCCTTTCCAGCTCTGCTTGAGTTTGTTGCTGTCTACGTGTGATAAAAAGGGAATGAGGAAAATAAACTTCCTTAATTATTACATGGTGCCAATGACCTTCCTCTACTTTTGAAGAAATAAATTGCATTTCTTCCTTAGTATGTTGTTCATAATGAATCTCTGAGATACAGGGATATGATTATTCAGTCAGGAAAAAAATTTATTTAAGAGAACTAAGGACTCCATGTGAAAACTTTCAACTTAACAGAGGGGAGGGAAATAACTCTTAAAATAAAATCAAGCCAGGAAACCCAAGGAAAGAGGGGAAAGGGGAAAAAAAAACACCAATGAATCATTATAAGGAATAATAAGAAAAAAAAGAATAAAAATAAATATATCCATTACCATAAAAATTAAGAATTGAATTTCTCTTTCAAAAGACAAATTTTCTGGGATGCCTGGGTGGCTCAGTTGGTTAAGCAGCTGCCTTCGGCTCAGGTCATGATCCCGGCGTCCCAGGATCGAGTCCCACATTGGGCTCCTTGCTCGGCGGGGAGCCTGCTTCTCCTTCTCCCTCTGCCTCTGCCCGCCACTCTGTCTGCCTGTGCTCGCTTGCTCACTCTCCCTCCCTCTCTGACAAATAAATAAATTTTTAAAAAAATCTTAAACAAACAAACAAAAAAACAAAAGACAAATTTTCTGAATAGGTTGAAAAACAAAACAAAGCCTTGTATAAGAAATTCACTTCAAGAGGCGCCTGGGTGGCTTAGTGGGTTAAAGCCTCTGCCTTCGGCTCAGGTCATGATCCCAGAGTCCTGGGATCGAGCCCCGCATCGGGCTCTCCACTTAGCAGGAAGCCTGCTTCCTCCTCTCTCTCTGCCTGCTTCTCTGCCTACTTGTGATCTCTCTCTCTGTGTCAAATAAATAAACAAAATCTTAAAAAAAAAAAAAAAAGAAATTCACTTCAAATTAAGTGACAGGGAAAGTTTGAAAATAAATGATTAGGTAGATATATGTCAGGCAAATCCAAAACCAGGAATGACAATATTAATATCAAATTCAAGGCCAAAAACATTTAATAGGAACAAGAGGATAGAATGATTAAGAGCAGAGATTGGCAGAGATTGCTAGATGCCTATGCCATCCATGCCCATCCATGCCCACCCCTCTTTCACCATCGCTAACAAAACCTCAATTTAATTTGGCACAGCAATGTGTACAGATAAAAACAAATTAATTTTCCCATCTTCTTTTATAATGAGGGATAGATAGTAACTTGTAAGCAGAAGTTAGTGGGTGGGCCTGCAGACATCTAATTAAGCTGGAAGCTACTCCTTTCTACCTTCTTCTTTTTCCTCTTTCATGACTGGAATATATATATGATGGCTGGAGCTGCAGAAGCCATTTTGCAATCATGAGTTGGAGAACGGATACCACAAACTAAAAGGTAGCAGAGCAGGAAGACAAGTGGAGCTTTCCAGATGACCATGGAGCCACTACACCAGTCCTCAACTTTTTACCACCAGGTATTTTTTATGTTTGAGTAAAATACATTTCTGTTTATTTAAGCCACTATTAATTTGGTATCATTTTATATGTAGTCAAATCAATTTCCTGTGATACAATATAAATTTGAAGAAAATACAATAATTGTTAGCTATTATGCAATAAAAAATATAGCACAAAAATTCAAAAAATCAAAACCACTAGAGTGATTTTAAAAAGAGAAAAAAAAACACTAGAAAGACATACAGAATTTGATGAAATGACAAGCAAGAATACAGAAGACTATAATATAACTTACAAGCTTATTACACATGCATGAGTTTATGTGTGTGATTAGAGTATAAAAATAATAAATTTATACTTTACAAAAAGAGAATATGTCATCTTTTTCTAGGTGTATGGAATAGTTATAGAACCAATCATGTACTTGGCCCCAAAAGACAGGAGCTATTGTAGTATAGGGAACAGAAGAAAGCTGCTGCAGCTAGGCTCTCTGTTGTACAGCTTACTGGCAGCATGACCTTGGACAAGTGACTTAACCTTCCTGGGTTCTGTTTCTTTATCTATAGAGTTGGGATCAAAATAGCTAGAAATTTTATCTTTTATAATTACTGCTCTCTCTTCCACCCCAGCATTTTCCAGCGTGATGTCCATTTACCTACACAAAGCCACTGGCGCCACATGTCACTGACTCTAGGTGAAAGTGCCAGGCCATCAGATGGCCATCAGTACTTCCCAGTGGGAGGGTCAGCCGCGGGAATAGAAGGTCAACATTTCTTAGACTGGCCTCAACTGACCAGTGAGCACAACGCCGTCTAGCACGGAATTCAAGAGCACCAAAAGAATGTTAAATGGATGAATTGTTACTTGCAGGAAAAGAAACAGGAACCATGTTTCCAATTATTCTTCATTTCAGACAACAACTAGCTGTTTCCGCTGGCACAGTAGCTGAATGGGGAACACTATTGAGTAAACTGCTGAAAAAAGGATGAATGTGGGCCAGTGAATTTTTTGACACAGTCGCAGCTTTATTTTTGCTTATTACTGGCAAGCTAATATGAGGGACATTAAAAAACAATTGAGAAAAACTTTGTAAATAGGGCTTAAAGGACAAGAAGTCTCCACAGCCCCCCAAAAATATAAACTTTTTGTACCAACAAGGATCATTGGTGACATAAAACAGAACCTCTAAATTTAGCTGTTGGTTAGAAGAAAGAGAAAAACACTTAATATAAATCTTAAAAAAAAAACCTTCAAAATAAAACATTTTTTAGTATCACAAAAGCAGAATCCTGAAGTACTTAAAATATTTTAACATAAAGTATTTTCATGAGCAAGCACTTTAATATGTGAAAGTATATGACTCTGAGTAAACTATTAATTGTATATATTAATAATTATTTCATATAGGGGCTCCTGGGTGGCTCAGTCAGTTAAGCATCCAACTCTCAGCTTCGGCTTAGGTCATGATCACCGGGTTGCAAGATGGAGCCCCACGTTGGGCTCTGAGCTGGCATGGAGCCTGCTTAAGATTCTTCCTCTCGTGGGGTAATGGATACTGGGGAGAGTATGTGCTATGGTGAGTGCTGTGAAGTGTGTAAACCTGGCGATTCACAGACATGTACCCCTGGGGATAAAAAGACATTATATGTTTGTAAAAAATTTAAAAAATTAAAAAAAAAAGATTCTCCCTCTCTTCCCTCCCCTTCTTCCCTCCTCTCCCCCCTCAAAGAAACACATTATTTCATATAAGTAAATTATAATTAAATAGGCTATGTTAATTATAAGTATTCAATAAGTTTATATATTTTTAATAAAGTTAAATGTAACAAAATATTAAATCTATAAAAACGTTAAAGTTTGATCCCTGAACTTAGAGGGAAAGCAGAAATGAACTAAACATAGTAAGTATCCCTGCTCATTTTAGGTCACACTTGGTAAACTATCTGATGTCAACAGGGAATGAATGGGGCATGTGTTCCTTTGCTTTGGGGGATCTGTGATATCATCAGCAGAGTGATATTTATGTTTTTGCATATTTTCATATGTTTCATCTCAAACATATTGATGTACAAATAGATAAATTCAGGGTGGTTATTATTCTTTTCTCCAAAATATATCCTAAGTCTCTAGCTGTTCCTAATTTCTCTCAGAATTATCTCAGTGTATCAGTTCTTCACAACCCCATTCATTTCTCTCTTTAAAAAGCTTTGAGGGACGACAAAATCAGCTCCCATCTTTCTGCTTAGAATGACCTGCTCGCCTACTTCTGCACACATAAACAAATGTCCTCTGTCGGCATCTCTGTAAGGTGGTGTCACTCACAGAGGCTCCATCTTCTTTCTGTGTAGTCGAGAACATCAAACTCAGGAAGAAGTTTTGTTTTTTTGTTTTTTTGTTTTTCAACTGTGGGGTTTCAGACTTACTCAGATACAATTCAAATGGTGCCCTGTGTCCCAAGTGAAGATACATATAGGGCACCGATTTATCAGGGAGGAAGACAGGGGCAGAGACCAGACTTTCCCTGTCCAAACTGTACTAGAAGTGGAGATTCTGTACTTCTGTAACCCTGCTGATTAGCACAGTGCTATCAGGACTACATGAATTGTTTTTTTATTCAACTTGGCAGATAGTAGTACATATTTACTGGATTGAATTGATGAAATCAGTGTTAAGAACTACATTAAAATGATTAGAGGAATATTTTTTTCAGGTCTTCATATTTTTTTAAAGGATTTTTTTTTTTTTATCATTTCCCAAACTGTCTTCCTAAAATTTGTGTGAGTCTGTCTAATCACCTAAGGCACAGGATCATCTTGCATTCCTTCCTTCTTCCAACACAGGGAGGTCAGATGTCTCATGCTGCCCTTAGCCTCATGATGGGAAGACATGCCACAAAGTAATTTTAAAGGATAAAGAAGGATTAAGAAGAACAGAGAAGGGGCTCTGAGGAAAATGGAACATATGAAACCAGCAATCTTTCTTTCCACGTAATTTGTAAAGCTTTTTTGAATCTGTCTTGTCCCCCGTTGTTTTCCCTTCACAAGGCAGGGAACTCAGTTATGCCTATTAAGAACTCCATCTGCCTCAGAGAAAAGACAGATCGAGAGGGGTGGGGTTGTGGGGGGAAAAGATGGGGATTAAAAGTCTTTAAAGTTTGAATAATAAGAAAAGTGAAAAGTGAAAGTGAAATTTAATTGTCAGTTTCTTCTTCAAACTTGACTTCTGGTTACAAGATAATTTGCAGTAGGCAAGCATGCTTTTTTACAACCCTAACTGGGATCATCATTCTGGGACTCTGCTGTGTCTCTCTTCCACTTGCTGGTCAATATCTCACTCAGAATCCAATTATTTACAATGAGTCACAATGCATGACTCAAGATTCAACTAGCTACAGTATTTTTCCTCATATTAGATTTAATGTTCCTTCAAGATTGGTTTGTAGGAGTGTTATTTCTCCACTCCTAGGCAGCTATAGATTTTGTTACATTGTATCTTGTATGAGTGTGTGTGTATGAATAAAATATAATGTGTACACATATAGTGTTTGAATAGTGATATAATCATAAACAGGAGGTTAAAGAAAATATTGACTTCACCAATTCACCCCAGGAAAAGACAAATGAACTAAAACAAATACCATCTTACAGACTACATCTGATTTCATTTTTAAAATCAAGTAATTTTTACTCAAATTTCACACATTTGATTTAGTCATTTCTCATATGCTAGGGGTCAAAATCTCCGTCGTACATTTGAATTATTTATCATAGATGTCAAATATTCCACAAAGATTTATGGTGGAATTAATACTGTGGATCGAGTATACGTGTCTGTACCCCAATTGCATTTGACAGCATTTCCATCTTTCGGTGGTTCCTGGAAAGTCTAACCACAGGCTTGCATAAGTCAGAACCTTTCTTTCTACAGTGAGTACAGGAGACATTTCCATGGCCTTTCATGGTGTGCAAGGTAAGTAAATTTGAATTCATATCCTCTAACTTTGCTGGGTCTTCAAGCATGAGCACTGATAAATGAATCCTTGTGCAGCTGGATTAATTAACCCTGAACCAAATCCTTCCAAGACTCTTTATGGCTTCTGGCCAAGGGTGATAGGCCCAAGCTCCTAGGCCTTACATGCATAGCCTTTCTCCACTGGCCCTCATTTGCCCTTCTACTACGTCCCTTTTATGCTGGTCCCACTCGTGTCCTCACTCTTCCCCAAACATATCCTGGACATCTCCACCTTTGGACATTGACTCAAGCTGTTCCTCTCACCTAGAATATCTTCTTTTTGCTCTACAAACCCAACTCTTAGTCATCCTTTTTGTAAATTTTGTATTTTTTAGTCGCACAAAGTAGTGCATGACCACCTTCTCCTTGGAAAGCTATTCAAACACTATAGAAGTATATATACAGTAAAAACTGAAAGTCCCTGTGGATTCTAGCCCTTCCCTCTACTCCCCACCACCTGCCAATGGCACACCCCCCCTCCCAGCTTGCTAGCTACCCTTCCAACTCTTTCTCTTGGCATTTAATATTGCAAATACAATTTTTGTTTATTTCCTTTTTAAGTAAGTGGAGTTGAACTATACACTCTGTTCTGTGGCAAGCTCCCTCCTCTGCAAGACTTCTATTACATTTCCTCTCTCACCTGAGGACCCTCTCACTGCTTTAGGATCCTCCCTCTGCCTCCATTACCCTGCCTTGAACCTCTCACTCTTGATATCCTTGGCACTCTATTGGGTTCGGATCCATCTCTACATTGGGTTCTTTAACTTCCTGATGTGTGAGAGTATTATCCCTGCGATGTAAAGTCCTTGAGGGAAGAAGCTTATCTTCTGTGGTGTTCAAAACTGTATTATGCACAAAGGAGTTATTCAAAACTAGTTTACTGAGTAAGTGAATTCCAGGTTCCCCATTTCCTGATCTAAGGTGGGAAAGCTCTGCTTAAATGGAGAGAAACATACAAATGTACTGTAATGACATCCTTTGTCATGGCCTCTCCTAAGAACTCTCCCAATCTGTTCTACATGGTGGGTTGGCAGATTTCTACACATCAGCTGAGAAGTGCAGCAACTCTGCGACAGGTCAGAGACCCCAGGCAAAACTTTTCTTCTGGGATCTCTCAGACCAAGGACAGCTCCACCAGTTAAAAAAAAACCCCAGAGACAGAAACGTTCTTACAGTGAAGGGAAGTTTACAGCACAGGCTGATGGAGCCCAAGGGTAGTGAGGAACACACAGACTTTTAGATCTAAAATTTCAGCTCTCATGGAAACACTTCTCCAGTGGAATTAATCACTGGCATAACAGCCACAACAATTCAAAAAGCCATTCACTTTCCCTTTTAACATAAAAGCTGTAAAGTCTGTAAACTTGGTGTTTCTTTTAAAAAATGTTATTTTCTGGGGTGCCTGGGTGGCTCAGTGGGTTAAAGCCTCTGTCTTCAGCTCAGGTCATGATCCCAGGGTCCTGGGATCAAGCCCAGCATCAGGCTCTCTGCTCAGGAGTGAGCCTGCTTCCCCGCCACCCCCCACGTGCCTCTCTGCCCACTTGTGATCTCTGTTAAATAAATAAATAAAATTAAAAAACAAATAAATGAATAAATAAATAAAAGAAAAAATGTTATTTTTTCAGATCATAGAGAAGGCAAAACAACCAATATAACATATCTTGTGTTTAATTTTTTAAAAAGATTTTTATTTATTTATTTGACACAGAGAGAGAGAGAGACAGTGAGAGAAGGAACACAGCACGGGGAGAGGAGGAGGGAGAAGCAGGCTCCCCATTGAACAGGGAGCCTGATGCAGGACTTGATCCCAGAACCCCAGGATCATGACCTGAGCTGAAAGCAGACACTTAACGACTAAGCCACCCAGGCACCCCTTGTGTTTCATTTTAAATGCTGTCTCTTGAATAAGTCACCACATAGCTTCTATGCCTCAGTTTCTTCATTTATCTATAAAATGAGTATAACAATAGAGCCTACCCTATTGGCTTCTGAGCATTAAAACGAGATAATCAATGCAGTATGTAGCAAAATCTGACTCACAGTAAGTACTCAAAAATGTGAGTTATTGGGACACCTGGGTGGCTCAGTTGGTTAAGCGGCTGCCTTCGGCTCAGGTCATGATCCCGGCGTCCTGGGATCGAGTCCCACATTGGGCTCCTTGCTCGCCAGGGAGCCTGCTTCTCCCTCTGACTCTGCCTGCCACCCTGTCTGCCTGTGCTCTTTCTCTCGCTCTCTCTCTCTCCCTGACAAATAAATAAAATCTTTAAAAAAAAATGTGAGTTATGATGAGGTTGATTACGTTATGGCTTCTCACGTCTGTGTCAGGAGCTGAAAGGTTTTTTTTTTTTTACAAGGGACTTCAGCCAAATAAGGCAGACAAGAAAGAACACTGTTGAGCTGTTATAATGGTGAACATTATGAGTGATTTTTCTTGGAAAATTCTATTCAGTTCCTTCAGTCTCATTACAACGAATTTGTTAGAATTTTATTAAAGGGATGCTTGAAATAAATAGCTTATTAAATGGAAAAATCTTTTTGTTAGAAATTTCCTCTGAAATGATATTAGTCATGACTAGATCTTACATTCCTTTTGACATCTTATATGTCTTCTATTAATAGTTTCAATTCTTAAGGCCAAATAACCGATTGAAAGGACCTAATGTAATATTTAATAACTAATTTGTTCTATCAAAAAAGTTGCTGTTGGTCTCAAAGGAGAGCCTTGAATCCTTCAACTGAGGTCATTAATCAAAACAGATATAATTATTTTAGTTAATAACTAAATACTGAGAGTACTGCAGATAACCAACAGAGTTAAAATACTTCAGATTGCTGGTTTTAGTCTCAAATCATTATTGAGACCCACCCTCTTATTGAGTCCATACTGGGGACATATGCAGAAAAAATCTGAACCAATGAGCCAGTTACTTCTGACACACAGACAGCACCAGTCGATTGAGAGCTTCAGGTTGAATTATTCAGTTATTCAATTGTTTGTTTCACTAGGCGATGTATATATAATAAATCAATGTAGGCTATCTGAATAATTAATGTGTGTTCATCTGTGTACAGGCTAACGGTATAGGATTTGAGGTCAGAAAGAGAAGGGTTTAAATTTCGACTTGGTAACCTCCTAGGTAAGTGAACTTGGGCAAACTGTCTAACCTCCCAAAGCCCTAGTTTCCTCCTCCTTAAATGTAACTAACACTTATTTTGCTGGCTTGAGAAGATAAAATGAGGTAATCTATAGAAGCGCTCAATGGACAGGAGGTAGACATTGGGTCACTCCCCCCCCCTTTTTTTAAGATTTCACCCATTTATCTGACACAGAGAGAGAGAGAGTACACGCAGGGGAAGAGGCAGAGGGAGAGGGAGAAACAGGCCCCCCACTGAACAGGGAGCCCAATACAGGGCTCGATCCCAGGACCCTGGGATCGTGACCTAAGCCAAAGGCAGACGCTTAAGATTGAGCCACCCAGGCGCCCCTTCCTTTTCCTTTTTAACTGAGTCAGTTTCTAAACTATGATGATAAATAAGTAAATATATGTCAGATGATGATAAGCCCTGTGAAGAAGGGCAAGTGGGAAATCCTGAATGTCAGCCAAGGGGAGAAGCTGTGGCTAAAATAAGAAAAAATGAAAAAGTAAAAGGAGACATGGTTGAGGCAGCTTAGCCTCAGTGCACACATATAAATGTTGTCAAGAAGCACGAACAGGTTGTGCTCTTAATGCCTTCATCGTTTCGTGCTTGTGACTATCACAAACAGGAAGACACAGCCTAAAATTATGCAGGCAAGTGGAGAAGAAGAAGTCAGGAATGATGAGTTGCAGGAGACTGGGGACTAATTAGACCTGGGGACTAATGAGCTGTAGGGCCAGCCGTTAGTGTTTGTGGCCCTTAGTCCTAAAGGCGACATCCACTGGCCTGGAAACTCACACTTCCCATTGGTACCCAATGATGCGGTCTAGAGGGTGAGCTGAGCTGTAGCAGCAGTTTCTTTCTTTCTTTCTTCTTTTTTAGAGAGGGAGAGAGAGTGGTGTTGGGGAGGCACAGAAGGAGAAAGAGAATTTTAAGGAGGATCCACACCCAGTGAGAAGCCTGTTGTAGGGCTTGATCTCACAGCCCTGAGATCATGACCTGAGCTGAGATCAAGAGTTGGCTGCTTAACTGACTGAGCCACCCAGGCACCCACCCTAGAAGTTTCTCTTGATGACTAAAAAAGTTATTGCTTTAACAATAAAATAAGTGGGGCGCCTGGGTGGCTCAGTTGGTTAAGTGGCTGTCTTCGACTCGGGTCATGATTCCAGGGTCCTGGGATCGAGCTCCTGCTTAGCAGGGAGCCCACTCCTATCTCTCCCTCTGCCTGCCTCTCTGCTTAGTTGTGCTCTCTATCTCTCTGTCAAATAAGTAAATAAAATCTTTTAAAAAATAAAATAGGGGCGCCTGGGTGGCTCAGTGGGTTAGGGCCTCGCCTTCGGCTCGGGTCATGATTTCGGGATCCTGGGATCGAGCCCCGCATCGGGCTCTCTGCTCGGCGGGGAGCCTGCTTCCCTTCCTCTCTCTCTGCCTGCCTCTCTTCCTACTTGTGATCTCTGTCAAATAAATAAATAAAATCTTTAAAAATAAATAAATAAAATAAAATAAGCACATTACAGAAAGGATATAACAAATACAGCAAACCTGAAAGATTTAGAGAAAATATGCCACCTAGAATCCCATTAGCCTAATGCATTTAATACCAGCATTTGAGTTTATTTCCTCCTAAATTTTCTTTATGCATATTTAAAGATAACTAAAATCATACTGTATACAACTGTGGATTCTGTGCTTTTAAATATAACATTGCCTCATAAACATTTTCCTTGTTGCTAACCAGATTTTCATAACTATCCTTTAAACAAATGAATAATATATTATTAAATAAATGAATAGTAATTTACTTATATTGTTAGATGTTTAGAATCTTCCCAATCTCTTGATATTACAAATACCATGTCGATACACATTTTCTGTATATTTCCTCTTCCATATTTTAGATTACCTTCTTAGAATTGATTTTCAGAATTTTTCAAAACATAAAATGTTCCAGGACATCAATGTTTTATGACTTTTTATATATACTGCCAAATTGCTTTTTAAAGGGATTATATCAATGTATAGTCCCAAGAATGATGTGTGAGAGTAACAAACCTTGTTGTACCCCTGAAAACACTGGATTATTACATTATTAATTTTTTTTTTGCAGTTTCAGTTTCCAGTTGTGATAATAAACAAGTAAATATAGAGTATATCAGATGGTGATAAGTACTGTAGAGAAAAGCAATTTGGGGAGGAGGAAAGTGACAAGGGAGGGTTGATGGTGACTATTTTATGATCAGGAACCTTTCTAAAAAGATGGCATTTGAGTAAGAGCTGAAGAGGGAGCAAAGTATAAGAACCATCTCTGGAATTGCGAGCAAGATGGCGGAGAAGTAGCAGCTGAGACGACATCAGGTAGCAGGAGATCAGCTAGATAGCTTATCAAAACATTGCAAACACCTACAAATCCAACGGGAGATCGAAGAGAGGAAGAACAGCAATTCTGGAAACGGGCAATCGACCACTTTCTGAAAGGTAGGACTGGCGGAGAAGTGAATCGAAAGCGACGGGAGGATAGACCGCGGGGGAGGGGCCGGCTCCCGGCAAGCGGCGGAGCAACGGAGCACTAAATCGGGACTTTTAAAAGTCTGCTCCACGGAGGGACATTGCTCCAGAGGCTAAACTGGGGTGAAGCCCACGCGGGGTCAGCGTGGCCCCAGGTCCCGCAGGGTCACAGAAGGGTGTCTGAGTGTCGCAGAGCTAGCAGGTATCGGAGCGGGAAGCCGGCTACAGAGACAGAGCCGAGGAGTGAGCTCTCAGCTCGGGGTTACCTTGAACCGGTCGCAGGCTGGGTGAGCTCGGAGCGCGGCCAGTGGCGAGGGAGACGTGAGTGGGCCGGGGCTTTTCTCTGAGGAGTGGAGCCCCGAATCTCAGCTCTTCCGGGCCGGAGACTAGGAGGCCGCCATCTTCATTCCCGTCCTCCGGACTCTACGGAAAGCGCTCAGGGAACAAAAGCTCCCAAAAGCGAAACCGAGCGGATTACTCAGCCCGGCCCCTGGTAAGGGCGGTGCAGCTCTGCCTCGGGCAAAGACACTTGAGAATCACTACAACAGGCCCCTCCCCCAGAAGATCAAAAGAAATCCAGC
>PISX010018403.1:0-40787 GCA_004024625.1 Mellivora capensis
CATGAAAGGCTTGGGCCAGTGTAATTTTGGAATAAGGAGGGGGGATCCCCGAGCTTTGTGGCAGACAGGGGAGTTCCAGGTCTGGGTAGAGTTCAGGGGTCCTGGAGGAGACTGGAGTGCATTCTGCAAGAGGGTGTGGCCAGGGCTGGCTCCAGGGGTGGCTGTGTGTCGCACATGTGACAGTTGTGACATGTCAGGGTTGTGACAGGTGAGGCCCAGGTGGAGAGTAGGCAGAGCGCCTTCTTCTATGCCACCAGCTTCAGCCAACACACACAATCTCCTAGTCTGTCCCTGTCATTTCAGTTCAGACTTCTCCACATTGCCAGGCTGAGACATTGGTTTGGGCATCGTTCTTTGAGTGCCTGTGAAGTTTCAAATGTTCGATGGTTGGAATGATGAGTCTTCAGAACATCTGTTCCTCTTTTATTTCTTGTTCTACTTTCAATCACTGGAGTGAATCAGACCTGTTAGTGGAAGGGAGAGTCTGTGTGTTTTTCTTTCCTGAATTCATCAAACAATGGGAAAACAGTCTTCTGAAATAGTCAAAGAATCCTTTGTGGGGGTTTATGTTTTTCTCTCCTGTGAACCACTTTCTGATACTAGAAGTTATGTTTGAGGGGCACCTGGGTGGCTCAGTCATTCAGCATCTGCCTTCATCTGAGGTCATGGTCCCAGGGTCCTGGGATCAAGCCATGCATTGGGCTCCCTGCTCAGCAGGAAGTCTGCTTCTCCCTCTCTCATTTCCCCTGCTTGTGTTCCCTCCCTTGATGTGTCTTTCTCTGTCAAATAAATAAATAAAATCTTTTTAAAAAGAATTATTTTTGTAAAGTAAAGCACAGCCTCAGAGTTGTAATGGGGTGCAGTGCCCTTTATGAGGGGGAGAAATGGAGGAGGAGTGTAGGTTGTTAGGAGCCTGGGGAGTGGCTCATTGTGCTCCCAATGGAACTCAAGCCCCTGTTAGCCTTCCCTGTGGGGGGAGCAGGGAGGCGGTGCGTGCGTGTTTGTGTGTGTGTCTGCTTATTTGGTGGCACATCCTGGGCTCTGAAACCTGACCCTGTGAGTTCCTTGTGACTTTAACTGGGAAATTTATGAAGAAAACAGAGTGAATCCTAGAGGGCACCTGCGTCCTTTGCACTTGGACAACTCCATGGAGCAAAGGAACCCATCTCCCATGAGGCGTGTCAGGATTCCTGAGGGTGTGGGCTTTGCTTCCTGGGAAGAGGCTGCGTCTTCATCCTTATCTGAACAAGAGCCATGTTGTCTGGTTAAGGATATCCAGACCTTTAAGTGACCATGTCATTATTATTCTTGTTATTTGAAGAAAGCAATATAGACATTGACTTCGAGATCCAAATACCAAAAGGAAAAACACAAGGTCATATATATCTAAGAGGGCTGAACTTGTGACCCCTTTCATAGAATGGGCAGTGTCAGGCTGCCCGGATGAGAAAGAACAAGGAATTCTACTTAGATAGAAGTGCGCTGTGCACACGGAGTGCTTTATTCTATCCTTTTCCTTACTTCTCTGAAGGGAAAGTAGAGTGGTGACTGGAGCTTTGTTTCTGATTTGAAGGAACGGGAGACAAGAGATTTGAAAGAGCAGTGTTCATGCTGATGTGGTCTTCCATGCCCAGTCAGTAAGGGTTTGAAGCCTGAACTTGGAAGCATTGGTGTTCAGGGAGGATGTGGTTTAAGTTTCCCACACACAGAGTCACCTGGCTTGTCTGCCTCATTGGACCAGTTCCTGCCTTTTGAAGGGCAGCTTGAAGGTGGCTTGAATGTGGCTTGAAACCCTAGGGGACTGGAGGAATGATCTGGAAGGGACACCTGGGTGGGCCAATGTAGACAAACCCAGGGAATTCCAGAGCTAATGATGAACACGTTTCTGAGACTGGAGTTGGCTTCTTTGTGAGTAGCATTGGGCTGGGGTGGAAAGCAGTCTCTGGGTCTTAGGAGTCACTGTGTCAGCAGGTGTGAGCCTGGCAGTGGAGTCAGATCATAACTTGGAGACTGTGAGGCTGTGGCAGTGGGCCATAGCTCTTGATGCACAAGCCAGCTTGCTCCAGGGACAGGGCTCTGCTCCCCAGTCAGCCCTCCTGCTGCAGATGTGATAGGAAACTTGTTTCCTGATGGGTTCTCAAACCCTCATCTCAGCAGGGGGCTTGGTGGGAAGCAGCCCACAGGCAGAATTATGGATTCTTGCCCAGTATGCCCTTTGCTTCCTCATACAAGGCAACACAGGTGTCCTCTGCCTGGTGTCTCTGAATTCAGCCAACAGAAACACTTCTTCCAGAGTACACCCCTGAGAAATACTCTACTTTTCTCTGCTGTGTGAGAGAGACCAGTTTTCATTTGGAACAGAAATCTGAGCTCCTGCCATTAGGTTCCAAGGTCACATGACACCAGTCTCCCTGAAGCTCTCATTCCACATGGGGCCTCATGTGCCAGACTGAGACCGAACCAAGGAGGCCTACTGCTGCTGCTGCTGCTGCTGCTGCTGCTGCTGCTGCTGCTGCTGCTGCATGTTCCTTCCTGAAAATTGTGCAGCAATGCCTGGTTTGTGATTATGTCCCAGGAAAGAGGGACAGGGGCACCATTCTGCCCCAGCACAGGAGGATGCCATATGTCAATCGCAGGTGGCTGGTGCAGGGAGGAGAGATGTCCATTTTCCAGGACCTTGGTCAGAGGGAGATTTGGACCCTGGGATGCTTCTCTGCTCAGCTTTCTCAGACGAGCACATCAGGCAATGGGAGGAAGTGTGTGTGCTCACCTGGAATCAAGAAAGGTGTCTGGTTTCAGGTTTCATGTGCAAATGGATTCCTCTTATGGCTCATTTTCATGATGGTCTTCAGGGTGCTGTAAGGGGACCCATTGTCTTGGGCATCCTGGCTGTGCAAGAGCTCTGGTCATCTTTTCCCATCAGGGATCTGGACTAGGAAATTGGATGGAGTCTGTGGTGAAACAACCTGAGTAGGCCTCCGATTCCCCCTTGCGGAGCAGGTGGGACTTCACTAGAAAGGTGATGCTTGAGTCAAGTTCAAAAGAAGGTGTGTGATCTCATATCAAAAGCCTTCTAAAAGGAAGGGAAAGCATATGCAAAGCCCTTGGGGGCAGGAGCATACCATGTATGTCCAGGAGCAGCAGCAAGGCCCTGTGGCCACAGGAGATAGCTTAGGACATGACCTCAGGGAAGTGATAGTAGGGTGGCAGAAAGCCATTGCAGGGCCATGACTCCATGGGATCCTGTTTCACTGGGCCATCCTGGCAACAGTTTTGAGAAGAGATGACACAGCATTGAGGATGGGCAAGGGAGGTCAATGATGAAGCTTTTCCAGGAACTCAGGCAAAAGATGGGCTCCAGTATGGACCAGATGGGTGGCCTTGGAAGGAGGGGTTAGTGCTATTCTGGGTACCTATTGAGGATGGAGTTCACAGAGTTTACTGATAGGTTCGATGTTGGGAATCCAAGAAATGAGGAATTGAGGTAACTCCCAGCTCCTGTGGGTTGTCCCGAGCAAGATGAAGGAGGTTTCTGGGGGTAGGAGGTAGTCTGTGTTGCACTTGCTGCCTTTCACAGTGGACCTGCTCATGTTTGTGTCCAGGAGAACTCTGAACATCTACCCCCTCAGCAACTTTCAAGTAAAAGTCTCCCCCACTTTTCTCAAAGTTCATGGTAAAACACTTGGCTTTTTGGAAAGATCTAAGTTATTACCCAGCTCCAGTAGGAAGAAGAAACCTGAAGATGATTTCACTCTTATGAAAAAAGTCAAGAAGTGGAATTGCATTCAGCTTCTGTTTTGTGGGGAACCACTATAGAGGCAGCGTGCACCCCAACCAGCTCCTTCCTGGGCACTGCACTCTGCATCCAGCCACCGGCACTTTGAATTGTGTCTGTGAGCATCTGCTGTGCTTTCTCTCCATTTATTTTGGGCATCCATTAGGATGCTTTGTCCTGAGGCCTAAGAAGAGCCAAAGAGAAGGAACTTTTGGTGTCTGGGCATACTCACTCATTTTTCTGTAGAAATGAATGGTCATTCTTTTTTCCATTTACACCATTTCTTCTGTGAAAGGTTTCCTAGGAACACTATACTTTCAAGTAGCAGGGGAGCCTGTATCCCATCCTGCAGGGTTAGCTTTCATTTCCATGCTGCACAGAACATTCCATGACTTGCGGATTTTATCACTCAAACATGGCACCTTTGACTACATTCACCCACTTCCCCCCACCAACCCTGAAGCTGGCAACCACCAATCTGTTCTCATTATCTATCCATTCAGTATATGTTTCCATGTGGAAAGTCCATGAGAGCTTCTGGTGTTTGTCTTTCTGTGTCTGAGTTACTTAGAATAAGGCTCCCAAGGTCAATGTTTCCATGTCTGGTTATTGTGAATAATGCTGCTGTGAACATGGGAGTGCATCTCTCTTTAGGAGGGAGTGTTTTTCTGTTCTCCAAAGAAATACTCAGTAGAGTGGTTACTTTGTCATGTGGTAGTTGTATTATTTTTTTCCAGAACCTCCATAGTGTTTGTCACAGTGGCTGCACCCATTTCTATTCCCACCAACAGTGCACAAGGTCCCCTTGTCGACACACCCTTAATGCACTGGGTGTCTCTCTCTTGTATGATGGCCGTTCCAACCATGTGAGGTAATAGCTGATGGTGGTTTTGACTTCTGTTTCCCTGAAAACAGTTAGTGACATTGATCAACTTTTCTGTGTATGTTGCCCACCTGTATACCACCTTTGGAAATATCTATTCAAATATTCTCCTCAGTTTTTATTCAGGTTTTGTTTGGATTTGAAGGAGTGTTTTGTGTATTTTGGAAATTAGCCTCTTCACACATATGATGTGCAGATATCTTTTCTCACTGTGGAGGTTGCCTTTCAAGGGTTTGATGGTTTCTTTTGTCATGGAGAAATTTCAGTTTGATGTCCATCCACTTGTTTACTTTTGTTGCCTTTGCTTTTGGTGTCTGATGTAAAAGACTCTTCACCAAACCAATATCGAGAAACTTAGTACCTGTGCTTTCTTCTTAGAAGTTTATGGATTCAGCTCTTATATTCAAGTCATTCATCCATTCATAATTTGTATGTGTGGTCTAAGAAAGTGATCCAGTCACATTCCTCTAAAATTAGTGTCCAGTTCTCCTAGTACTGTTCACTGAAGAGACAGTCCTTTCCCCCTTGTATATTTTCTGCTGCTGTTTCATAAGTTAAGACCATACATGTGTGGGTTAGCTTCTGAAGTTCCTTCTTTCCTTTTCCTTTTCCTTTCCTTTTCTTTCCTTTCCTTGCCTTGCCTTGCCTTGCCTTGCCTTGCCTTTCCTTGCTTTGCTTTGCTTTCCTTCCCTACTTCCCTTCTTGCCTTCTTGACTTCTTTCTGGTTTTACAGTTAATTTTTTGGGAAAATATTTTTCCTGTCGTAATATATGCAGTGTGGTCTTCATACTCTTTGTTAGGACATTTCTCTGACATCTGTGTTTTTGTAAATGAGTAGCTGGATCTATAGCTTTCAACCGGTTGAACATTTGGGAAGAACTACTTAAGAAGTTTTGTATTCTTCCATCAGACACCAGTTTGTGGCTCACTGTCTTCTTTTGTGATGTTCTCAGTTGTGAGGCTGGTTATCTATATTTCCTTTTCTGTGGTAGGTTTATTAAAGTGAATTTAATTTTTCCTCAAAGTGTGGATTCTGAATCATCTTTATTTTGTAATATATATTTATATAAAATAGCATGTTTAAAGAAATACATTTATTGGAAGCAACTGTTGGAACAGGACATCAATATTATTAATTCCCATTCAGAGTTAATAATTCTATCAGAGCTAAGTTTAAATAAACTTTAAATATATGAATGAATAAACTTTGCAAAAAGTACTATGATTATGTTTCTGAGCTTTCTGTTCTATTCCATTGACCTGTGTGTCTGTTTTTATGCCAGTACCATACTGTTTTGATGACAACAACTTTGTAATCTAGCATGAAATTGGAGTGTGGTGACTCCAGGTCGCTTAGTTGCTTGTTTGCTTGCTTGCTTGCATTCTCATCAGTGAGATTATTTTTTTTTATTTATCTTTACTTAATATACATTTATATACTAAATGTTTTTCTTTCACTTCTTTTTTATTATGATCGCATAATGTGTTATTTGTTTCAAGGGTACAGGTTTGAGATCCTTCCGTTTTACACAACACACAGTGCTCACCACAGCACATACCCTCTGCAATGCCCATCACTCAGCCACCCCACTCATCCACCACCCCTCCCCCCGACTTCAGAAACCCTCAGTTTGTGTCCTGAGTTTAAGTGTCTCTTATGCTTTGTCTTCCTCTCTGGTTTCATCTTGCTTCCTTTTCCCCTCTCTTCCCCCATGATCCTCTGTCTTATTTATTAAATTCTGCCTATCATACATGAAATAAGTCAATCAGAGAAGGATAATAAAGATTATCCTTCTCTGACTTATTTTGCTTAGCATAATAACCTCTCGTTATATCCATGTCATTGCAAATGTTAAGATTTCATTTTTTTGATGCCTGTCTCATATTCAATTCATTGTCCTATCCATTCATCTGTTGATGGACATATGGACTCTTTGAATACTTTGGCTCTTGTGGTCACTGCTGCTATAGACATTGGGGTGCAGGTGCCCCTTCAGATCACTACATTTGTATGTTTGGGGTAAATACCCAGTAGTGCACTTGCAGGGTTGTAGGGTAGCTCTCTTTTCAACTTTTTGAGGAACCTCCACACTGTTTTCCAGGGTGGCTTCACCAACTTGCATTCCCACCAACAGTATAAAAGTGTTCCCTTTTTCCACATCCTCGTCAACACCTGTCATTTCCTGACTTGTTCATTTTAGCCATTCTGACTGGTGTAAGGTGGTATCTCATGGTTTTGATTTATATTTTCCTAATGTCAAGGGAAGTTGAACAGTTTTTTATACATCTACTGGCCATTTGGATGTCTTCTTTGGAGAAATGTCTGTTTATGTATTTGGAATATGTATTGATTGGATTATTTGTTCAGTGAGTGTTGGATTTGGTAAGTCCTTCCTAGATTTTGGATACTAGCCCTTTATCGGATATGTAATTTCCAACTATCTTCTCTCATTCTGTTTTTTTTTTGGGGGGGGGGAGGGGGGGTTGTTGACTGTTTCCTTTGCTGTTCAAAATCTTCCTATATTGCACAGTTCCAAATTTCATGGTTTCCATTGGGGGGAAGGCAGTGTTTTGAGTTTTGGCTCTGGGATTGCCAATCTGGAGGGATTTGGGGTCAGTCCTCTGGGGACGAAATCTTGAAACCCAACTTAGAGTTAGGGTCAGGGGATATGGGCATGGCAGGCCCAATCTGTCAGTGTTGAGGCAAACTCCCCAGGGGGCTGAGTATAGGGAAGGTCTGGCCACGCATGTGCCTGGCTTTTAGAGCACTTTCTTGCAGGGTTTGGGCTGCAACCATTTGGGACCTCAGGCCAGGCTTAGGCTGTTCTCCTGAAGGCCGTGCAGCCAGAAGGAAGTTAGTGGAGGGTTTCTGGTCAATTCTCACAAGCTTTCTGCCCAAACTGATACCAGCAGAAAGCTTGTGAGACTTGGCCGGCATTGTGCAGCAAATCGGGCCACACTCGCACCCGGAGTTTAGAGCGCTTTCTGGCTAGGTGTGTGTTTGCGACCATCTGGGAACTCAGGCCGGTGACACGTGGCTCCCATGAGGACCCCAACTGAGGGGAGATTTCTCTGGGCAGACTTGAGGGAGGGGGTCTGGCTGAGCATCGGCCTCCATGTTTGTGACCTGGTAGGGTGCCAAAGGTGGGGGTGGCCTTGGGGAGCATGCAGGTTTCTCCCATTCTGAGGGGTTTGCACAGCTCTAAATGGCATGGTTTTCTCCTGGGTTGCAGGTGTCCTGATGTGTGGCTCAGGGGTCCCCAATCTGGAGGACTTGGGGGCCAGGCCTCTTGGGATGGAAGCCTGAAAACCCAACCGAGTGTTAGTGTTAGGGCCTAGGGGCATGGCAGGCACCATCTGCTTGTGCTGAGGCAAGACCCCTGGGGGTCTGAGTTGAGGACAGGGGTCATGCAGTGCATCAGGCTCTGGGTTAGTGGCCAAGTGTGCTGCCAAATTTGGGGGTGGCCTCAGGGAGGCATGCAGGTTTCTCCTGGTTGGTGGGTTCTGCACAGTTCTGAATGCCATGGTTTCATTCTGGGTGGCAGGCAGAATCCTGGGGTGTGGCTCTGGCATTCCTAATCTGAAGGGCTTGTGGGACAGACCCCTAGGAACGGAAGTCTGAAAACCCAACCTAGGATTCGAGTTAGGGCCTAGGAGCATGGCAGACCCAATCTGCCAGTGCTGCGACAGGCATCCTACAGGGCTGAGTAGAGGGAGGGTTTGGCCATGTGTGCACCTAACTTTTAGAGCGCTTTATCACAGGGCTCTGACTGCGACCACACGGGACCAAGGCCAGTCCCAGGTGGCGCCCCTGATGGCCCCTTCAGCCAGAAAGGAGTTCGTGGGTGGTTTCCAGCCAATTCTCATGACTTTTCTGTCAAAATTGATATCCATTTGGGCAGAAATCTTGTGAGAATTAGCCAGCATTGGGCAGTGATTATGGCCACCCTGGCGTCTCGGGTCTAGAGCTCTTTCTCACTCAGTGCATGTCCTGGCCATTCGGGAACACAGGCCGGGCCCACGTGGCTCCACCAAGGACCCCCACAGAAGGGAGTTTTCTGGAGGCCGATTTGAGAGAGGGTTTCTGACTGAGCGTCAGCCTCCAATTTTTTGGACTGGTGTGGCACTGATGGTGGGGAATGTCCTTACAGGGGACATACAGGTTTTTCCTGCTCTGAGGGTTTTCCACATCTTGGAATGGCACCGTTTCCCCCGGGGTGGTGGGTGGACCCATAGGGTGGGTTTCAAGGTTGCCCAATTTGAGGATTTGAGCGATAGGCCCCTGGAAAAGGAAGACTGAAAATCCCACTGAGGGTTAGGGCCCGGGCCTAGGGGCATTGCAGGCTCCATCTGTCACCTCCAGGGAGGGTACCTCAGGAGGCTGAGTAGCAGGAGGCATTGGCCTCACCTGCGGCTGATTCACTGAGTGCTTTGTGGCAGGGTTTGAGCCAGGACAACTTGCAATTCTGGGACAGGCCCAGGGGGCAGCCCTGCAGACCGCATCACAGGAGGCAAGTTTGCCAGGGGTTTTCCAGCCAATTCTCACGAGCTTTCTACCCAAATCGATATCGATTTGGGTAGAAAGCTCGTGAGAATTAGCCAGCGTTGGGCGGTAATTTGTAACAAACTGTCACCCATGGGCTAGAGCGATTTCTCACTTGGTGCATATCGCGGCCATCCAGAAAACATGCCAACTACACTGCCCAGCTGAGGGCCCCTGCACAGGGGAGCTTTCCTGGAGCAGAGTTGAGGGGGGTTTGTGACTGTTCATCAGCCTCTGACTTTACAGCCTGGCATGGTGCCAAAGGTTTTGGATGGCCTCAGTGGGGGCATGAAGGTTTCTCTCACTCTGAGGGTTTTCCACAGCTCTGAAAGGCATTGTTTCCTCCTGGGTGGCAGGTGGACTCATGGGGTGTGACTCAATCTTTCCCAATTGGTGGGATCGAGGGACAGGCCCCTGGGGAAGGAACACTGAAAACCCATCCGAGGGTAGGTCCAGCACCTGGGGGCAGAGCATGGCCGAGCCACCAGCACTGGGGTGGGAACCCTAGAGTGTGAGGAGCAAGATGCCTTTTCCTCGCGTGTGCATGACTCGTCGAGGGCATTCTCCTAGGATTTGGGCCGGGAACACTCAGGTCCCTGGGCCAGGTCCAGGCGGAGGCCCTGCAGACATGTGCCCTCAGGAAGCAAGTTCACTGGGGGCTTTTTCTGGCCAATTCTCACGAGCTTTCTGCCCAAATGGAAATTGATTTGGGCAGAAAGCTCATGAGCATTGGGCAGCATTTGCGGCGGTTTGGGCTGCACTGTCAGCCGTCTAGAGTCCTTTTCCATTCGGTGCGTGTCTCAGCCCCTTGGGAAATGGGCAGTGATCACGTGGTTCCTCAAGGGCCCCGACACAGGGAAGCTTTCTAGGGGAGAGTTGAGGGAGGGGTTGTGGCTGGGCGTCAGCTTCCAAGTTTTCAGCCCAGAGTGGCACTGATAGTGGGGGATGGCCTCGTGGGGGGTGGGGAGGCATGCAGGTGTCTCCCACTCTGAGGGTTTGTGCAGCTCTGAAAGGCACGGTTTCCACTTGGGGGGCAGGAGGACTCATGGAGTGTGACTCAGGGTTCCCCAGTTGGAGGGCTCAGGGGACAGGATCCTGGGAGAAGGAACACTGAAAACACAACAGACGGTTAGATGCAGTGCCTAGGGGCATAGCATGGCCGAGCCGCCAGCCCTGGTTAGAGGCACCGATTCAGTGCCCACCATCCCCTGAGGGCTAGAGCGATTTCTTGGTCAGTGCATGTCACAGCCTTCCGGAAAATGGGCTGAGACTACACTGCCCACCCTAGGGCCCCTATGCAGGGGAGCTTTCCCAGAGCAGAGTGGAGGGAGGGGTTGTATCCGGGCATCAGCCTCGGACTTTTCAGCCCTCAGTGGCGCCAAAGGTTGGGGCTGGCCTCAGTGGGGGCATGAAACCTCGCTCTGGAGGTTTTCCACAGCTGTGAAAGGTACAGTTTCCTCCTGGGTGGCAGGTGGACTCCTGTGGTGTGACTCAGGGTTCCCCAATTTGAGGGCTTGAAGTTTGGGGTCCTGGGAAAAGGCAACTGAATACCCAACTCTGTGTTAGGTACGGTGCCTAGGGTCATAGCAGGCCTTATCTGCCAACCCCTCAGGGCTGAGTTGAGGGCATTTGTCCAGCACTGAGAAGAATCTGACCTTATTACTGGGGATTGCTGATGGATTGTGTGGCTATTGTGGGTAATGCATGTTTCTCCTACTCTGAGTGTTTTGTGCAGCCATGATGGGCATGGTTTCTTCCTTGGTGTCAGCCAGAGTCCTGGGGTGAGGCTCAGGTGTCCCCAATCTGGAGGGCTTGGGGGCCAGTTCCCTGGGGACGGAAGTTGGAAAAGCCAACATTGGGTTAGGGTTAGGGCCTAGGGGCATGGCAGACCCAATCTGCCGGTGCTGAGATGGGTTCTCTGACAGGATGAGTCGAGAATGAGGGTCAAGCGGCATGTCAGGCTCTGCGCTTTGTTGTCGTGTGGGCCCAGGAATGCATGCGGGTCTTTCATGGTCTGAGGGCTCTGGGCAGCTCTGAACAGAAGGGTGTCCCCCTAGATGGCAGGTGGAATCCTTAGGTGTGGCTCAGGGGTTCCCAATCTGGAGGCTTGTTGAGCAGGTCTCTGGGCGTGGAAGCCTGAAAACACAAACTAGGGACTGGGTTAGGGCTTAGGGGTATCCAGGCTTGATCTGCTGGTGCTGAAGTGGGAACCCTGGGGGCTGAGTCAAGCACAGGTGTCAGGAAGCACATCAGGCTGTGAGCTTGTGACTGGGGGGTGGGCATTGAGGTTGGGGGTGTCCTCAGGGAGGGATGTGGGTTGTATCATTCCTAGGTTTTTACATAGTTTCGCATGGCAGTTTCCTCTTGAGTGGCAGGCAGACTCCTGGGTTGTGGCCCAGAGGTCCCCAATCTGGAGGGACAGTGCCAGTGTGGCTTTAGACCTGTGGAGGGTTTGTAAGCTGCAACAGGAGACTGTGGAGAGCCCAGCAGTGCCGATTCACGCCACTGGAGGGCCTGGTGAGCTGTGATGTGAGAGAGCATGGTAGGGGTGGCAATGCTGCTTGCCACCACTGGAGGCAGTGGTGAGCTGACGTGGGAAACACACCAGAAGAGGAGTCTTTGCAGCCTGCTGGCTCTGAGGGCAGTGGTGAGGTGCTGGGTGAGAGACCCTGAAACATGAGGGACTGCAGCTCGTTTTTACAGGACAGAGTGTTGAGCTGAAGACTTTCTGTTTCCCCAGGCTCAAGAGTAGTGGTAACAACCACTGGAGCCAGGCCCCCACTCAGCACTGTGCCCCGTTGACCCAGGTTTGATGGGAATGTGCTGTCAGGATGGTTCAGGAGGGTCCTCCCGGTGGGGGTCTGGAGCCGGGGGGAATCAAACCCAACACATGGTGCCTTTGGAAACGAGGAGTTGAGTGTTTGTCTGGAAGAGTTTATTTGCTTCTCCAAAAAGGACAAGGGCATTGGCCAGCTTTAGAAGGAAGTTAATGACCACTTAAGAAACAAGCATGTGTCTCTCCTCTCCCAGGAGTCGGAGCAGGTGTTCAGGCTTTAGCTGGGAGGTGCCTGCTTATGCTCACCTGACAACCGTTCTTCACCCTGGCTCCAGGAGACCTGAAGTTTGGAAATCAGCATCTGACTCAGTCATGCAGCTTGTCCCAGGATGTCAGAGTTCAGAGAAAACAGCAGACCCATTGGGTGGAAGATCACATCCATGTCAGGATGAGCAGAAAAACTTCTCTTTCACCCCAAACATCCTGGGCTTTTCTCTTGTTTCCAGTGGAGCCACAAATCACACTGAAGCAGTTGTCAGCAATGTAGAGTGGGTGCCAGAGTTCCTGACTTTCCCTGCAGGGAACTTATGGCAGGGGATCCCATTTTCTCTGTTCATTTCTGTCTTGTGAAGGTATTTGGAACATCTCTTACCTAGGAAATCCCTTGGATTAAAAAGGGAAGATGAGATGGACTCAGTTTGCGTTTTGAACATAGAATGTGTTCCTTCATCTAACAGTGTTTATTCTGTTGGGCCTAGGCTGTGGTGGAATGGCCAGCCTATAGAGTGAGGTGGCTGTTTATGGTCAGATAGAGGCTTGGATGATGGCTTCTCCTTTGTCCAAGGTAATGGATCCTAAGGCATTTGTCTTTTTTATCCAAAGAGTTCCAAGGAGGGCAGAGGGAAATTTCAAAAGGATTACAAATAGTCTTTGATGATTGAAAGGGGAATCTTGACTTTCTAGTTTCACTCAGTGGACCATCTAGAGAGTTGGCCATGGCATCCTTTCTCTGCAGTTTCATGGGTGATGATGTCAGAGGAGAGTCTTTGGGAATTCCCCTGGATAGAGGCATTCTGATGGCTTCCCAGGGCATTGGCATCAGGAACCCTGGGGTGAATTTCTGGGGCTGCTTGTCGGACACTGGTTGAGTCATGTTATCCCCCAGGTTTTCTGTTTCCTCCTTAGGAAATTGCTGGCAGGGAATATTCTGCTTCTAGTGGAGCCCTCCTGCACTGTCGGTGGGCATGCGGGTTGTTGCAGCCATTCTGGAAAAGCATGGTGGTTCCTCCAAAAGCTAAGAACTGAACAACCCGAGGATCCAGTAGTTGCCTTCGTAGGTATTTCCCTAAAGGGCACAAAAATGCTCATTCAATGGGGTACAAACACTGTGATATTGACACCAGCATTATTAACCATAGCAAAACGGTGGAGGGAGTCCCAATGTCTATTTGCTGATGAGTGATATGTGTGTATATATATATATATATATATGAACATAGATATTTAATCTCCCACATATTCTTAATGGAATAGGAGCCAGGTTCAGTGAGAATGAAATCTTACCATTTGCAAGGATGTGGATGGATCTAGAGTGGACTTAGCTAAGCAAAACCAGTAAGAAAAGATGAATAGCCTACAATTCGACTTCTATGGACTTTCAGAAAGAAAACATGAATATAGTGAGGGGAGAAAGATAGGTCAATGAGGAAAGAGACTCAAACTGAGAGCACCAACTGAGGGTGGCTGGAGAGCAGGGGTGTGGAGGGGAGGGGTTCAATGGGTGACGGCTATTAGGGAGGGTACTCCTTGTGATGAGCTCTGGGTGTTCCGTGCAGGCAAGGTATCACTAAATCCTACCCCTGAAGCAAAGGAATGAACACTGCATGGAAACAAATTGGAATGGAAGTCAAGGAAGGGAAGAAGACCATGTTCTACTTCATGAAGAGTGAGGTAAAAATGGAGTGATTTTTGCTCTCCTGTTCTGTCAATGATCATTTTCAAACACACTGTTTTAGGATACACTAGTTTCTGTTTGCATAAAGAGCCCTTCGAAAGCTGCAAGGAAAGATTCAGATGTCAGAGCATGTCCATGTTCCACTGATATGTTCCTTCCAGTTGGCCCAGGTACAAAGGTAAGTTGAGAGAAATAGGGCAGAAGAGAAAAGGAGGTGTTAAGCATTCAGGAGGTAGCCTTCCCCATTTCTCATGAAAGCCTTGGGCCAGTGTAAATTGAGAAGAAGGAGAGGGCAACCCAGAGTTTTGCAGCAGCCAGGGGATTTCTGGGACAGCCTAGAGCTGACAGGGGCCCCTGAGGAGAGCTGAGCTAGGGGTGTGGCAGGCCTGAACTGCTGGTCCGGAGGTGGGTTCCCCAAGGAGCAGAGTTGAGGATGGGGCTCAGATGGTGCATCAGGCTCCGGGGGGCTGCAGAACGTGGGGGAGTACTCATGGGGACACACAGATTTCTCTGGCTCTGTTGGCTCGGTGCAGCTCCAAATGGACTGGTTTCCTGCAGGGTGGCAGGCGGATTCCTACAGTGTGACTCTAGGATTCCCAAGCCAGAGGGCTTGAGAGGCCCCTGTAGAAAGGAGCCAAGAAAACACAACTTAGGGCTGCGTTATGGCCTTGGGGAATGGCAGCTCCGATCTGCTGGCACTGATGTGGGCTGCCCTGGGGGTTGAGTTGAGGGAATGCGTTCTGCAGTGCCACAGAATCAGTGTTTCTGGCCAGGGGGAAAGCTGATGGTGGGGGTGGTTTAGAAGGGTGTGCAGCTTTCTTCCTCTCTAAAATTGATACCGACTTGGGCAGAAAGCTCATGACAATTGGCCGGCGTTGGGCGGCCCTGCAGAATGCCCTGTCCCCTGTGGCCGAGGACTTTTACTCGCTTGGGGGCATATCACGGCCCCCCGGAAAATGCGCCGAGATGACGCGGCCCACCCGGGGGCCCCGACGCAGGGGTGCGTTCCAGGAGCAGAGTTGAGGGAGGGGTTGTAGCTGGGAATCCGCCTCCGACTTTTCAGGCTGCTGGGGACCCAAGGTTGAGGCTCGCCTCAGTGGGGGCACGAAGGTGTCTCTGGCTCTGGGGCTTTTCCGCAGCTGCGAAAGGCACCGTTTCCGCCTGGATGGCATGTGAACTCATGGGGTGTGGCCTAGACGTCCCAATCTGGAGGGACAGTGCCAGTGTGGCTTTAGACCTGTGAAGGGTTTTGGAGCTGCATTAGGAATCTATGGAAGGCTTGACAGTTCTGATTCATGCCCCTGGAGGGCGGGGGGGGGGGGGGGGGGGGGGGGGGGGGGGGGGGGGGGGGGGGGGGGGGGGGGGGGGGGGGGGGGGGGGGGGGGGGGGGGGGGGGGGGGGGGGGGAGCTGTGGCTGGAGAGAGCATGGTAGGGGTGCAATGCTGCTTGCCACCACTTGAGGCAGCAGCAAGTAGCCATGGCAAACACACCAGAAGAGGAGTCTGTGCAGCCTGCTGGCTCTGAGAGCAGTGGTGAGGTGCCGGGTGAGAGACCCTGAAATGTGAGGCACTGCAGCTTGTTTTTACAGAACAGAGTGTTGAGCTGAAGACTCTGTTTCCCCAGACTCAAGGGTGGTGCTGGAGCCAGGCCCACTCTCAGTCAGCACTGAGCCCCATTGTCCCAGGTTGGATGGAATGTGCTCTCAGGATGGTTCAGGAGGGTCATCCCTGTTGGGGTCTGGAGCCGGGGGAACCAAACTCAAAACATGGTGCCTTTGGAACCGAGGAGTTGAGCGTCTGTTTGGAAGAGTCTATTTGCTTCTCCATCAACGACAACGGCATTGGCCGGCTTTAGAAGGAAGTTAATGACCACTTAAGAAACAAGCATGTGTCTCTCCTTCTCCCGGGAATCGGAGCAGGTATGTAGGCTTTAGGTGGGAGGAGCCTACTTATCCGCTCCTGACAACCCTTCTTTGCTCTGGCTCCACGAGACCTGAAGTTTGGAAATCAGCATCTGAGTCTGTCATCCAGCTTGTCCCAGGACATCAGCATTCAGAGAAAACAGCAGGCCCATAGGGCACAATGGCACATCCACACCAGCATGGGAGGTAAAACTTCTCTTTCACCCCAAACATCCTGGGTTTTCTCTCATCTCCAGTGGAGCCAAAATGTCACACAAATGCAGCTGTCAGCAAAGGAGAGTGGGTGCTAGGGTCCCTGAGTTTCCTTGCAGGGAGCACCTGGCAAGGGATCTCATTTTCTCTGCTTATTTCTGGCTCACAAAGGTATTTGGAACATCTCTTTCCTAGGCAATCCCTTGGATTCAAAAAGGAAGATGAGATGGACTCAGTGTGTGTTTGGGACATAGAATGCATTTCTTCATCTAACAGTGTTGATACCATGAGTCCTAGGCAGTGGTGAAATGGTCGGCATCTAGAGTGAGGTGGCTCTTTGTGGTCAGAGAGAGGCTTGGGAGATGGCTTCTCATTTGTCCAAGGTGATGGATCCTAATGGATTCGTCTTTTTTATCCAAGGAGTTCCAAGGAGGGCATAGGGAAAATTCAAAAGGATTCCAAGGATACTTGGACGATTGAAAAGGGAATCTTGACTTTCTAGTTTCACTCAGTGGACCATCTAGAGAGTTGGCCATGGCATCCTTTCTCTGCCGTTTCATGGATGGTGAAGTCAGAAGGAGAGTCTTTGGGAATTCCCCTGGATAGAGGCATTCTGATGGCTTCCCAGGGCATGGTGTCAGGAACGCTGGGGTGAATTTCTGGGGCTGCTTGCCAGACGCTGGGTGTGTCATGTTATCCCCCAGGTTTTCTGTTTCCTCCTTAGGAAATGGCTGGCAGGGAATGTTCTGCTTCTAGCGGAACCCTCCTGCACTGTCGGTAGGCATGCTTGTTGTTCCAGCCACTCTGGAAAAGAATGGTGGTTCCTCCAAAAGCTAAGAACTGAACAACCCTAGGATCCAGCAGTTGCCCTCCTAGGTATTTCCCTAAAGCGCACAAAAATGCACATTCAATGGTGTACAATTGCCGTGATATTGACACCAGCATTATCAACCATAGCAAAATGATGGAGGGAGTCCCAATGTCCATTCGCTGATGAGTGATATGTATACATATATATATGAACATAGATATCTAATCTCCCACATATTCTTAATGGAATAGGAGCCAGGTTCAGAGAGAATGAAATCTTACCATTTTCAAGGATGTGGGTGGATCTAGAGTAGATTTAGCTAAGCAAAATCAGTAAGAAATGACAAATAGCCTACAATTCGACTTCTATGGGCTTTCAGAAAGAAAACATGAACATAGTGAGGGGAGAAAGATAGGTCAATGAGGAAAGAGACTCAAACTGAGAGCACCAACTGAGGGTGGCTGGAGAGCAGGGGTGTGGAGGGGAGGGGTTCAATGGGTGACGGCTATTAGGGAGGGTACTCATTGTGATGAGCTCTGGGTGTTCCGTGCAGGTGAGGTATCACTAAATCCTACCCCTGAAGCAAAGGAATGAACACTGCATGGAAACAAATTGGAATGGAAGTCAAGGAAGGAAAGAAGAAGACCATGTTCTACTTCATGAAGAGTGAGGTAAAAATGGAGTGATTTTCGCTCTCCTGTTCTGTCAATGATCATTTTCAAACACACTGTGTTAGGATACACTAGTTTCTGTTTGCATAAGGAGTCCTCAGAAAGCTCAGAAAGGAAGATTCAGATGTCAGAGCATATCCATGTTCCACGGATATGTTCCTTCCAGTTGGCCCAGGTACAAAGGTAAGTGGAGAGAAATAGGGCAGAAGAGGAAAGGAGGTGTTAAGCAGTCATGAGGTAGCCTTTCCCCTTTGTCAAGAAAACCTTGGGCGGATGTCAATTGAGAAGAAGGAGAGGGGATCCCAGAGCTTTGCAACAGGCAGGGGAGTTCCAGGTCTGCCTAGAGCTGACAGGGGTCCCTGAGGAGAGCTGAGATACGTTTGGCAGACCCAAAATGCTGGTCTGGAGGTGGTTTCCCGAGGAGCTGAGTTGAGGATGGTTGTCAGGTGGCGCATCAGGCTCCGAGGGGCCTGCAGAATATGGGGGAGTACTCAGGGGGACACGCATTTTTTCACTGGCTCTGATGGCCTAGTGCATCTCCAAATGGACTGGTTTCCTGTGTGATGGCAGGAGGACTCCTACAGTGTGACTCCAGGGTTCCGAAGCCGGAGAAATTGTAGGACAGGACCCTGTAGAAGGAAGCCTGGAAACGTAATTTAGGATTAGGACTATGGCCTTGGGAAATGGCTGCTCTGATCTGCTGGTGCCAATGTGGGCTCCCCTCAGGGTTGAGTTGAGAAAATGCATACTGCAGTGTGGCAGAATTTGGGTTTCTGGCCAGGGGGACATTGATGGTGGGGATGGTTTAGAAGGGGGACCAGGGTACTTCCACTCCAAAAAATGGGTCCATTTGGGCAGAACACTCATGAGAATTGGCCGGAGTTGGGAAGCCCTACAGACCACCCTGTCCCCTATGGCTGAGGGCCCTTTCTTGTTTGGGGCATGTCGCGGCCACCTGGAAAATGGCCGAGACCACAAGACCCAACCGGTGGCCCGGAGCTTTCCAGGAGCAGAGTTGAGGGAGGGGTTGTGGCTGGGCGTCCACCTCCTATTTTTTGAGCGGCTAGGGCACCCAAGGTTAGAGGTGCCTTAGTGGGGGCACAAAAGTTTCTCTGACTCCGAGGCTTTGCCACAGCTCCGAAAGGCACTGTTTCTGCCGGGGTGGCAGGGGGGCTCCTGCTGCAAGACTCAGGGTTCACCAGTTGGAGGGCTAGAAGGACAGGCCCCTAGAAACAAAGGGCTGAGAAAGAAGGTGAGGGTTTGGGCCTGGGCCTAGGGCCTCTGTAGACCCTGTCTGGCAGATCCAGGGAAGGGAGTCTCGGAGGCTGAGGAACAGGGGTGTTGGCCTCGCCTATGCCTGACTCACAGAGGGTTTTCTGGCAGCGTTCAAGCCGCGACCACTCGGGATCGGGGGCCAGGCCCAGGAGGCGGCCCTGCAGACGTGTGGCGCCCGAAGTGAGTTCACCGGGCATTTTCTGGCCAATTCTCAAGAGGGTTCTGCCCAAATCAGCATCGATTCATGCAGAAAGCTCATGAGAATTGGCCAGCGCTGGGAGGCCCCATGGGCTGCCCTGTTCCCCATGGCCAAGGACACTGTCTCGCTTGGGGCATGACATGGCCACCCGGAAAACATGCCGAGATGACGTGGCCCACCTGGGGGCCCCGTCACAGGTGAGCTTTCTGGGAGCAGATTTGAGGGAGGGGTTGTGGCCGGGCATCCCCCTATGACATTTTGGGCCACTGGGGCACCCGCCCATGGTTGGGGCTGGCCTTGGTGGGGGCATGAAAATTTCTCCCGATCCCAGGGTTTTCTGAAGCTCTGAAAGGCAGCCTTTCCGCCCGGGGGTGGGGTGCAGGGGGACTCGTGTGGCGGGACTCAGCGTTCCCCAGTTGGAGGGAACGAGAGACAGGACCCTGGAAATGGAAGGCTGAGAAACAGGCAGGGTTCGGACCCAGGTCTTGGGGCAGGGAAGGCCCCATCTGCCAGTGGCAGGGAGGGGACCTCCAGAGGCGGAGGAGCAGGAGGTGTTGGACTCACCAGCGCCAGACCCATGGAGGGCTTTCCGGCAGCATTCGAGCCACGATCACTCAGGATCCCAGGCCAGGTGCAGGGGGCGGCCCTGCAGACATGTGGCACGTGAAGCGAGTTTGCTGAGCATTTTCAGGGCAATTCTCACGAGCGTTCTGCCCAAATCAAAATAGATTTGGGCATACGCTTGTGAGAATTGGACAGCGTTACACAGCCCTGCGGAACACCCAGTCTCCCGTGACCAAGGGCCATTTCTTGTTCGGATCATGTCAGGGCGACCTGGAAAACACAAGACGGCGAGGCCCACGGGGAAAACCCAGTGCAGGAGAGATTTCCCAGAGCAGAGTTGAGGGAGGGGTTGTGGCCAGGCGTCTGCCTCCATATTTTCAGGAGGCTGGGGCGCCCAAGGATGGGGCTGGCCTCCTGGGGGGAACAAATGTATCTCTCGCTCAAATGCTTGTACACAGCTCCAAAAGAAACCGTTGGCGCCGTGGTGGTAGGGAGACTCGTGGCGCGGGACTCAGGGTTCTCCAGTTGGAGGCCCCCAGGGACAGGACCCTGTAAATGGAAGGCTGTGAGAGTAGGTGATGGTTCGTGTCTGGGACTTGAGACAGGCCCGGCCCTATACGCCAGCATCAGGCAGTGGACCCCTGGAGGCTGAGGAGCAGAAGCCTTCAGGTGTGCCTACGCCTGATTCACGGAGGGCTTTGTGGTGGGGTTTGGAGGCGACACCTCAGGATCCTGGGCCAGGCACAAGGGGTGGACCTGCAGACCTGTGGCACCCGAAGCGAGTTTTTCAGGCATTTTCCGGGCAATTCTCACGAGCCATCTACCCAAATCTGGATGGATTTGGGCAGAACATTCGTGAGAATTGGATGACAGTAGGCAGCCCTGTGGACCGCCGTGTTCCCCTTGGCCAAGGGCCCTTTGTCTCTCGGGGCATGTCGCGGACAACTGGAAAATGCACCAAGACGATGCGGCCCACCCGGGGACCCCAGCGCAGGGGAGCTTTCCCAGAGCAGAGTTGAGGGAGGGGTTGTGGCCGGCCGTCCGCCTCCGACTTTTTGGTCAGCTGGACCGCCCCAGGATTCGGCTGGCCTCTGAGGGGGAACGCATGTTTCTCTCGTTCAAAGGCTTATACACAGCTCCAAAAGGCACCGTTTGCGTCCGGGGTGATAGGAGACTTGTGGCGCGGGACCCAGGGTTCCCCTGTCGGAGGCCCCGAGGGACAGGTCTCTGGAAATGGAAGGCTGAGAGAGAAGGCCAGGGTTCACACCTGGGGCACAGTGCAGGCCCGGGCGCCCTGCCAGTGCCAGAGAATGGACCCGCATAGGCTGAGGAGCAGGATGCTTCGGCTTCACCAGCATGTGACTCATGGTGGGCTTTTTGGCGGGTTTTGGACACGACCCCTCGGGATCCCAGGCTAGGCACAGGGAGCAGACCTGCAAACATGTGGCACACAAAGCGAGTTAGCCGGGCATTGTTCATCCAATTCTCACAAGCTTTCTCCTCAAGTCAGGATTGATTTGGGCAGAACGCTCGTGAGAATGGCTGGTGTTGGGCAGCCCTGTGGACGGCCCTGTTCCACATGACCAAGGGCCCTTTCTCACTCAGGACATGTCGTGGACACCCAGAAAACTCGCCGAGATGATGAGGCTCACCTGGGGCCCCTGGCGCAGGGGAGATTTCCCGGAGCAGAGTTGAGGGAGGGGTTGTGGCCGGACGTCCACCTTCGACTTTTTGGGCAGCTGGGGCGCTGCAGGATGCGGCTGGCCTCTGGGGGGTAACAAAGGTTTCTCTGGCTCAAAGGCTTGTACCCAGCTCTGAAAGGCACAGTTTTTGCTGGGATGGTAGGGAGACTCGTGTTGCAGGACCCAGTGTTCCCCAGTTGGAGGCTCTGATGGACAGGTCCCTTGAAACAGAAGGCTGAGAGAGCAGGCCAGGGTTGGTGCCAGGGCATTGGGTCAGGCCGGGGTCCACCTGCCACCTACAGGGAGTGGACCCGCAGAGTCTGAGGAGCAGGAGGCATCGGCCTCAGCTGCGCCTGACTCACGGAGGGCTTTCTGGCGGAGTTCAGACTCGACCACTCGGAATCCCGCGCCAGGCCCAGGAGGCGGACCTGAAGACATGCGGCACCCGAAGCGAGTTCGCCGGGCGTTTTCCGGCCAATTCTCATGAATGTTCTGCCCAAATTGGGATAGATTTGGGCAGAACACTCGTGAGAATTGGCCAGTGTTGGGCAGCCCTGCAGACCGCCCTGTTCCCTGTGGCCGAGGGCCCTTTCTTGCTCGGGGCATGTCGTGGACACCCGGAAAACGGGCCGAGACAATGTGTCCCACCCGGGGGCCCCGGCACAGGGGAGCTGTCCCAGAGAAAAGTTGAGAGGGGGTTTGTGGCTGGGCATCCGACTCCGACTTCTGGGGCGGCTGGGGTGCCCCAGGATGCAGCTGGACTCTGCGGGGGAATGCATGTTTCTCTCATTCGAAGGCTTGTACACAGCTCCAAAAGGCACCGTTCGCGCTGGGGTGGTAGGAGACTCGTGGCGCGGGACCCAGGTTTCCCATGTCAGAGGCCCCGAGGGACAGGTCCCTGGTAACTGAAGGCTGAGAGAGTAGGCCAGGTTTCGTGCCCAGGGTTCAGCGCAGGCCCTGGCCCCATTCCAGCGCCAGGGAGTGGACCAGTGTAGGCTGAGGATCAGGATGCTTTGGCTTCACCATCAGGTGAGTCATGCAGGGCTTTTTGGCGGGGTTTGGATGCGACACCTCGAGATCCCAGGCCACGCCCAGGGGGTGGACCTGCAGAAGTGTGGCACCCGAAGTGAGTTCGCCGGGCGTTTTCCGCCCAATTCTCACAAGTGTTCTGCTCAAATCAGGATCAATTTGATCAGAACACTCGTGAGAATTGGCCGGCATTGGGCAGCCCTGCAGACCGCCCTCTTCCTCATGGCCAAAGGCCCTTTCTCACTTGGGGCATGTCGCGGACATTGGGAAACGCATCCAGATGACACGGCCAACTCTGGGGCCCCGGCACAAGAAAGCTTTCCCTGAATAGAGTTGAGGGAGAGATTGTGTCCGGGCATCCGCCTCCGACTTTTCGGGCGGCTGGGGTGCCCAAGGATGGGGCTGGCCTCTGAGGGGGAATGCATGTTTTTCTTGCTCAAAGGATTGTACGGAGCTCCGAAAGGCACCATTTGCGCCGGGGTGGTAGGGAGACCCACGGCGCGGGACCCAGTGGTCCCCTGTCAGAGTCCATGTGGGACAGGTCCCTGGAAAAGGAAGGCTGAGAGAGAAGGACAGGTTTTGTGCAGGGGGCTCAGAATAGGCCCGGGCCCCTCAGCCAGCCACAGGGAGTGGACCCCGTAGGCTGAGGATCAGGATGCTTCGGCCTCACCATCATGTGACTCATGGAGGGGTTTTTCTCGGGGTTCGGACCCGACAATTCGGGATCCTGGGCCAGGCCCAGGGGGCGAACCAGCAGACGTGTGGTGCCTGAAGCAAGTTCGCCTGGCATTTTCCAGCCAATTCTCACGAGTGTTCTGCCCAAATTGGGGTCTATTTGGGCAGAACGCTCCTGAAAATTGGCTGGTGTTTGGCGGCCCTGCGGACTACCTTGTCCCCGTGGCCGAGGGCCCTTTCTTGCGGGCCTCTCTCGCTGGGAGGCTTGTCCGCCACTCCAAAAAGCCCCGTTGGCGCTGAGGTGGTAGGGAGACTCGTGGCAGGCCACCCTGTCTTCCCCAGTTGCAGGTCCCCAGGGACAGGTCCCTTGAAACAGAAGGCTGAGAGAGCAGGTAGGTCCGTGTTCCTGCCAGGGCTTCGTTCCAGGCCCCGGCCCACCTGCCGGCGCCAGGGAGTGGACCTGTGGACTCGGAGGAGCCGGCGGTGATGGCCTCGCCGGGCCTGCCTCACGGAGGGCTTTCCCGCGGTGTTCGGACGCGACCCCTCGGGATCCAGGGCCAGGCCCTGGGGGCGAACCACAGACACGCTGTGCCTGAAGCGGGTTCGCCGGGCGTTTTCCAGCCGATTCTCACGAGCGTTCTGCCCAAACCGGGATCGGTTTGGGCAGAACGCTCGTGAGAATCAGCCGGCGTTGGGCAGCCATGCGGACCGCCCTGCTCCCCATGGCCGAGGGTCCGTTCTCGCTCGGGGCATGGGGCGGACACCGGGAAAACGCGCGGAGACGACGCGGCCCACCCGGGGGCCCCAGCGCAGGGCAGCTTTCTCGGAGCAGAGTTGAGGCAGGTGTTGTGGCCGGGCGTCTGCCTTCGACTTTTCAGTCGGGGGGGGCGCCCCGGGAGGCGGCTGGCCTCTGCAGGGGAATGCGGGTCTCTCCCGCTCGGAGGCTTGTCCGCTGATCCCGAAGGCCCCTTTGGCGCTGGGCTGGTAAGGAGACTGGAGGCGCGCCACCCACGCTTCCCCCAGTTGCAGGTCCCCAGGGACAGGTCCCTTGAAACGGAAGGCTGAGGGAGCAGGCCCGGGTTCGTGCCAGGGTTTCGGTTCAGGCCCAGGCCCACCTGCCGGCGCCAGGGAGGGGACCCACGGACGCGGAGGAGCCGGCGGTGATGGCCTCGCCTGCGCCTGACTTCCGGAGGGCTTTTAGGCGGCGTTTGGACATGACCCCTTGGGATCCAGGGCAAGGCCATGGGGGCGGACCTGCAGACGTGCGGCGCCCGAAGTGGGTTCGCCGGGCGTTTTCAGGCCGATTCTCACAAGCGTTCTGCCCAAACGGGGATCGGTTTGTCCGCAAGGAGGGGAGGGGAACTGCGGAACCCAGGGAGGGGAACCGCACACGCAGAGGAGCCGGCGGTGATGGCCTCGCCTGCGCCTGACTCCCGGAGAGCTTTCCGGCGGCGTTTGGACGCGACCCATCTGGATCCAGGGCCATGCCATGGGGGCGGACCTGCAGATGTGCGGTGCCCGAAGCGGGTTCGCCGGGCGTTTTCCGGCCATTTGCACCGGGCTGGTAGGGAGACTCGTGCCGGGGCACCCTGTGTTCCTTAGTTGGAGTTCTCGAGGGACATGTCCCTTGAAATGGAAGGCTGAGATTGGAGGCCAGGGTTCATGCCAGGGCTTCGGTTCAGGCCTGGGCCTAACTGCCGGCGCCAGGGTGTGGACCCGCTTTGGCTGAGGCGCAGTAGTTGTCGGCCTCACCCCCGCCTGACTCACGGGTGGCTTTTAGGCTGAGTTCGGACACGACCCCTCGGGATCCCGCGCCAGGCCCAGGGGGTGGATCTGCAGACGTGTGGTGCCCGAAGTGGATTTGCCCGGCGTTTTACGGCCATTTCTCATGAGCGTTCTGCCCAAACCTTGGATCGGTTTGGGCAGAACAGTCGTGAGAATTGGCCGTCGTTGGGCTGCTCTATGGACCGCCCTGTTCCCAGTGGCCGAGGGCACGTTCTCGCTTGGGGCATGTGCCGGACACTGGGAAATCGCGCCGAGGCAACGCTGCCCACCCGGGGGCCCCAGTGCAAGGCAGCTTTTGCAGAGAAAAGTTGAAGGAAGTGTTGTATCCAGGCGTCCGCCTCCGAATTTGGGCAGAATGTTTGTGAGAATTGGCAGGTGTTGGGCAGCCCTTCAGACTGCCCTGTCCCTCATCACCTTAGTGTTCTCTCTTGTGGTTTGTCGTGGCTTCATGATTTCTTTACAACAAGGCTGAATGTGAATTTGGCTGTTGCCATGATGGTGTCTGTGGGGTGCTGTCCACTTATGGACACATCTCAGGGGCCAAGCCATGGACTATGGCTTATTTTCCCAGGTCTGTTTTGATAGAGGTCCAGAGCTCAGAATTGTTAAGCAAATTATAGATTTTTATTAAAGCATGAGGATTTCTCCCCAAAGATCTTAGGCCGGAGTCCAGGTGTGGTGGAGGGGTCCAGGACAGCTTCCCAAACACATTGACCGGAGGCCGAGGACTGGAGGTTAAGAGCTGCCTCTCTAGTGGAGGTCAGGCTCCTGAGCACTGGGTCACCTGCTGTTGGGGTGGGGGGCCCAGCCTCCCCGTGTTCTCTTATCTCAGTACCAAGAGGAGCCATGGAGAAGAAGCAAGAAAAGGAAGAAAAATCAGACTCTGGAAGGTGAGCATCTGCCACTCACCCTGGCATGCCCCAGTTACACTGATCCCCCACTTAGGGCCCAGCCCCACTGTCTCCAGGACACGAGGACCGGAACCCCTCCCTCAGGAAACAGAGCACTAGGGTGGAGGTGTTGAGACCTCCTGGGAGGGAGAGTGGAACCCCGAGGCTTCCCAGATTCTGGGCCAGAACAAATCCCAGAGGGTCTGGAAATGGGTGTCGCCCAGCAGTGGCCCCAGGGACTGGACTGGGGAAGTGATCTCTCGCTCCCACTGTGGACAAGCTGTTCAACTCTGCTCAGATTCCTCTGTGAAGCCACACAGCCCTTCCTTACCCAGAAAGGTCATGAACGAGGAAGCACTTTGGAAAAGACAGAGTGATCCCCATCATGAATCCTGTAATCACCGTGTAGGCACGTGGCCTTGGACAATGCTGTTTGGGGCTCCTGAGTCCAATCTCCTAAAGGTCTCCCCTAAAGGGACATTGTACCCAGCCTCCTGTAAGACCCCTGGGCCCTGCCTTCCGCTGTGACCCAGTCTCCTGTTTCCAGTTTTCAGAGAGTTCCTGCAAGATCTGGTAGAGGATCAGGACCTGTTCTCCCTTCTGCAAAGGTAAAGGATCTGCCCCCTTCTCCCCAGGGTGGGCCTCCCCAAGTCTATGATGTGACCCCCGGGCTGCAGGGAATGGCCTCTTGGGCTGTTTGAGGGGGCTGGGAGGAGCAATGGGGACAGACTGTGACCAAAGCCCCTGGCTGAGGGACAGCAGGAGCATTGTGATGTGGGTGTCAGGCGTGGAGGACTGTAGAGACCACTCCCGTCCCCGGCTGCTGCAGCAGCAGCTCTAGCCTCCTGTCTTCTGCAGCCACCTGGTGAGGCTCTCTGACTAGGGGAGCTTTCACCAGTTCTTATGGCAAGCAGCCATAGGTGTGCTGAGGACTGCCAGTTGGAGCCCCCATCAGCCATGCAGGGAGCCTGTGGAAGATGCTGCTCCCATCATGGCCCTTTCACCTGCTCATGTTCCACCGATGGGGCCCCCTCGGCCTCCCCCCTCCACCCTGCCAGCAGGACCAATGATCTCCTCAATTTATGTTGGTTCACACTCCTCCCTGTGTACTTTCTGGCTAGCTGAGCCTTTCCTCCGCCCAGATGGCTTTTCACACCAGCCACTTATTCTTCCCCCTTCCCCACCATGTCCCTGTCCTTCAGAGGCCTCCCCTTGGCCTCTGACAGCCTCCTCGCCCCAGAGTGGCCGGACTCTCCTTTGACTCTCCCTCAGTGTGACTCAAGGGCACCCCCGCCTTGTCCTATCCCACAGAGCTTGGCTCCACACGTGCCTTGGTCAGCTGACAGGACAGCTTCTCCTTTCCCAGCCATCTCAGGCCAAGTAGCCAGGAAGGACCATGCCAGGAAAAAGCCTGTGCAAGGATTCAAGGTCCAGTGCAGGGAGGACCCAGAAATATCTACACTGGGGTGCAATGAGCTCTCGGGAAGGCTCCAGGAATAAATCCTGAGGAGTTAGACACAGACCTGAAGTCTTCCACAAGCAGCGCAGTTGAGAAGCACCCATAGAAGGATCTGAGAACCCATTTCAGGAAGTTGGGGCAGTTCAGAGAGGGTCAGATCCCTTTGCATGTTCATCCTTCCTGGCTCACTGCCCACAATGCCTCAGACCTTCTGGAAAGCCAAGCCCTCATGGGAAACCTGGAAAGCCTGCACTTTCCAAGGGTTGGGAACCCTGCATGACCACCTCTCATGATCTTTCCATCGTCAGTCCATACACTCAGCTGTTGCCAGAAGCACATATAAGGCTTGGGTGAAGCACTGGTGAGGCCTCCCACTCAAGGTTCTCAAGCCTATAAACCTCTTAAAGTTGAAGAAGGGCTTCCTCTTCTCCTGGTCCTCCCCTCCCCACTCAGCCACCTACATGTGTATCCAAGGCCGGCTCAGGGCCCAAGTTCATGGGAAATCCTCCTAAGCCCTATCAAGGAGGGGTGATGAAAGAGTCTTATCCAACCTGGTGGGGAGTCCCCTCGGTGCTCCCCAGTCTACATGTGAGGGAATCCATCTGGCTCTGGCAGGGTACTCACCTGGTGGTGCCCTCCGGCTGGACAGGGGGCCAGGCCACTTTCTTGGACCTTCACATATAGCTTTTTGGGCAGAATCTGGCATGGTGAGACCCCATCGAGGCCTCTTATGAACAGCACCTTGGAGTCAAGTCCAAGTCCAGCAACGGCCATGAAGGAGCCAAGGAGGGTGAATAGAGGTCGGGTCTCATGGGACATGACAGTGCTAGAGCTCAACTTAGAGTCCCAGGGTTTGAGTGCCAAAGAGCCCAGAGAGGCTGGGGAGGTCAAGGAGGCCTCTTCCTGGGGAGTCACCTTAGAACCTCATGTGCTGGCCAACAACCAAGGCCTCCATGGTGGGCTGAGAAGATCAAGGTCTTCAGGGAAGAGTGACAGCCCCCTGCAACCTACAAAGTTGGTCACCTGAGACCCAGAAGAGCTACACCGTGAGGTGCGGTGCAGGGGATCAAAGCCCCAGAGGTTGATGGGGTCAGAGAATCGGCCTCGTGATGCCACCCCCACCATGCTCCTTCAAGACTGTGAAACTGGGATCCTCCTTCAAGACTGTGCCATTGAGAGTCTCCTTCAAGACAGTTAATCCAACGTGTTCCTCACTGCCGACGTCTTGGCTTCTCCGGGATCTCTGTCTGGCTTCCAGAGTGGGTCCAGTGAAGACACATTGACTTCCCAGGTGCTGCATGGTCAAAGATCCCATGGCCAGAGCACCCACAGGCACCAGAACCCCTGGGACTGTGGCACCAATGTAAGAGCCTGAGCAGGTCATGTGCCCCCCCACTGGGGAGAGAGAGAGCTCCAGGAGTCCTCCTCGAGAGAGCCTACCAAAGAGTTGTCAGAACTGAAGGTCCTCCTGATCAGTGAGGTGAGACGTCCCATCCAGAGCAAGGAGTAAGCAGAGGCCACGGGAAGCAAGGTCTGTGAGATCTTGCTGAAGAAGGAGGAGGCTCCTCCGAAAAGCTAATTCAGGAGAAGGATGAAACACTTGCTACAGTGGTTCTTTCCCAGTAGAGGCAAAAGACTGGAAGATTACCTTCAAAAGAGCAAGCCTTCCTCATCCCAGGGCCAGGGACAAGTCATGGGCAGGTCGGCCATGGAGAGCACTTTTGCTGAGGCTCAGGTGGTCATGACCGCTGTGGGGCACAATCTAGAGGAGAAAATGGTGCCTCACCAGGGGCTGAGGGCCCTGGTGTTCAGCTGGTGCAAAAACGATCTCCAGGCTTTGGCAGAACCCAATGTCTGCTACCACAGGGTCCTCTCCTACCAAAAGAAGAGGAGAGTAATGAGGGAGACAGCCAGTCCACAGGGCACCCCCAGGGGCCACAGCTATTCCAACAAGACTAAGTGGATCAGGTGGCCCTTCCCCACCAGTGTGCCGGGCTGCCCAGGCAGACCCTGCCAGTATGTGTCCCTGGTGCTGGGCCCTTCAGGCCACACCCAGCAGCCCCACTGCCCCAGGCACTGCCTCCTTCAAAGATACATCTCTCCTGGCCAGCCACTGTGTGCTTCTCACGCGTTTCCTGGGAGGACAACTTTCCTCCAAGGAAAAATTCAAACGGTGCAGAGAAAAACTTTTTTTTTCTCACATTAGCACATCCTCTATGAGCTAATGGCTTCTCCATGACACAATTATTTTGCTTACTCAAAATAAAAAATGTTTTTTTTTTTTTTCACCTCATGAGTGGTGCTGGCCTCTGTGTGTGCCTTGCTGCGAGGGAGCAAGGATCAGGGTCTGCTATTCCCCAGGGTCTGCTTTGGCCTTCCAGGCCTTGGAGGATGGGTCATCTAGGGGTCAACCCCTGCCCCCTTCCTCGCTTTCCTTCGGTTTCCACGACAAGGTGAACAAGACCCAGACCAGGACCTCGCTCTGCCTATCTTCTGCTTTTCCTCCATCTGGAACTTGTGTGGCTTTAGGGAGGGTCTGCAGAGACAGAAATCCCACTCAGTCTCCATGAAGACGGAGACCTAGGTCAGAGTGGGGCCTGCAGTTGGGAGGCACAAGGCTGGCCCTGAGGGAGAGGTGAGAAATCCTGCCCCCCCCCCCAGTCTCCTGCAGGGAGTAGAGGACGGCTACCCCAGGAGCATTCTCTCCCCAGGAAATCCCATCTTAGCTCCATGCAGCCCCTCTTCTCACACTTGGAACAGCAAGGGACAAGCTCGCACCCGGCTCTGAGGGTGTGTGTGCGGTGCCACAGAGACCCCCAGGGACCAGCCTGCCCAGCCCCAGGGCACTAAAAGGGCCTGCTCACCAGCACCCCCTTCCCCTTCTGGGTTATGGAGTATGTCCTGTGGGCGGGGGGACCCTGCGCTTAGGGTGGGAGTCCAGGAAGGAGGCCAAGTGACAGGGTGTGCCCATGCCTGGTGTGATGACTAAGGACCCTTGGTGTCCCACTGCCACCCAAGGGCCCAGAGGGGAGAAGTTAGAGGCCCTAGGGCTGTCCCTGCAGGGTCTCCGCCCCACTCCAGCTACCAAGCCCAGGGGTTGGGTGGAAGAGGGAGTGGGGTGGGGGTTGTACAGAAGCCACCTGAGCTCCCACATGGATGGCCAGGTGCCCAGAGGCAGCAAGGCCTTCAGGCAGAGGAGTTAACTTCTGCACAATTTGATAAACTTGTAGGACTGCACGCCCGGGAAAGATTTGTGGTCTGTGCCCTTTACATAAACATGTGCCCCAAGGACAGCTCCCAGGGGACTGGTGGGGACTCAGAGGCCAAGGGACTTGCCTGCCTCCCAGTCTTGGTTACCACAGAGTACAGAGAGGCAGGAAAACCTCAGATGTGGCTTGTCCCACCCTCGGCTGGAAGGGACATGTCCAGAAGGAGGGTGGAGTCTAGGAGGGCCGTCCCACCCACTGCGTGCCCCGCTCCCAACCCAACATTGTCCTCTGAGGCCCCTCACACATTGCTCTGATGGAGACCCACATAGAGACCCCACACAGCAACCTCTGACAGAGACCCACATTGAGATGGTGCACAGAGACCCCTCAGTATGACGCTACACAGAGATCTCCACCAGAGACTCACAGGGGCGGGGGCTAAGTTTCTGCTTATCATGTTACCATTACTTATTATCATCCACTTTGTAGACAGCAAGGCTTTCTCAGAAACACTCAGAAACCAAGCCCATCCCGTACTGAGAGACGCCCGGCAGCTGGTGCTGTTGGGCTGTGACAAACACCATGATGGACCATGAATGCCCCTGTGTGAAAGGGGGAGTGCAGAGGGTGCCCTGAGGGTAGGCATCCTGCACTGCCGATTCTTATGAGGAGGATCTCCTCCAGAAGCTTGTGTGCTCACCACTACGGACCATGCTTCCCCCTCTGATGGAGGAGCTTTGCTACGCATCCTCGCAATCCATTTCTGATGGTATTTGGCCACTTATGTAACTGAAGACCATCAATTTCTAAAATTTCGTGAAATTTATGTTAACTAAAAATTTTGTTTCTTAAACTCTATTTATTGGGGGGGTAGGGGGAGAGGTGGAGGAGCAAAGGAGGGTGGGAGAAGAACAAGCATACTCCCCACTGAGTGGTGAGCCAAGGCTGCTGGATCTCAGGACCTGAGATCATGACCTGAGTTGAAACCGAGAGGAGATGCCTTAATTGACTGAGCCATCCAAGTGCCCCTGACATTTTTTTTAAATTAAGATATTTATTTTTATTTATTTTCACCGTAACAGTATTCATTGTTTTTGCAACACACCCAGTGCTCCATGCAATACATGCCCTCCCTAAAACCCACCACCAGGCTCCCCTAACCTCCCACCCCCCGCCCCTTCAAAACCACTCAGGTTGTTTTTCAGAGTCCATAGTCTCTCATGGTTCACCTACTCTTCCAATTTCCCTCAACTCCCTTCTCCTCTCCATCTCCCCATGTCCTCCATGTTATTTGTTATGCTCCACAAATAAGTGAAACCATATGATAATTGACTCTGCTTGTCTTATTTCTCTCAGCATAATCTCTTCCATTCCCGTCCATGTTGCTACAAAAGTTGGGTATTCATCCTTTCTGATGGAGGCATAATACTCCATCGTGTATATGGACCACATCTTCCTTATCCATTCGTCCGTGGAAGGGCATCTTGGTTCTTTCCACAGTTTGGCGACCATGGCCATTGCTGCTATAAACATTGGGGTACAGATGGCCCTTCTTTTCACCACATCTGTATCTTTGGGGTAAATACCCGGTAGTGCAATTGCAGGATCATAGGGAAGCTCTATTTTTAATTTCTTGAGGAATCTCCACACTGTTCTTCAAAGTGGCTGTACCAACTTGCATTTCCACCAAAGTGAAAGAGGGTTCCCCTTTCTCCACATCCTCTCCAACACACGTTGTTTCCTCTCTTGCTGATTTTGGCCATTCTAACTGGTGTGAGGTGGTATCTCAATGTGGTTTTAATTTGAATCTCCCTGATGGCTAGTGCTGATGAACATTTTTTCATGTGTCTGATAGCCATTTGTATGTCTTCATTGGAGAAGTGTCTGTTCATGTTCTGCCCATTTTTTGACAGGATTATCTGTTTTGTATGTGTTGAGTTTGAGAAGTTCTTTATAGATCCTGGATATCAACATTTTGTCTTTATTGTCATTTGCAAATATCTTCTCCCATTCCGTGGTTTGCCTCTTTGTTTTGTTGACTGTTTCCTTTTCTGTGCAGAAGCTTTTGATCTTGATGAAATCCCAAAAGTTCATTTTTGCTTTTGTTTCCTTTGCCTTTGGAGACATATTTTGAAAGAAGTTGCTGTGGCTGATATTGAAGAGGTTACTACCTGACATTTTTAAACTAACTTTTGAAGTATGCAAGAGAGGAGAAAATACGTTACTGAAGTATTCACAAAATGGTAATGATGGTGATGTTCTGTGCTTGTGGAGGGTTTCCTCTGCATGAAGCCCTGAGTCTGGACCTTGGATTAGAGCACCTTGCTCCCAACCCTAACCCCCTCCCCTAATCTCTCCCCTAAACCCTCCTCTAACCACCCCCAATAACCATTCCCCTGGACCCTCCTCTAACCCCTTCTCTAACTATTCCCCTAACTGCTCCCCTAACAGCTCCCACATTCGCAGGAATCAATCTGTGTAACTGATGAAGAGCAGGAAAGTTTGTTGCTGTTGTCTGCTTTGTAAAGCAAGGTTGCTTTTTGCCACTTCTCTTCTGGATTATTTCACAGACATTTGACAAAGCTTTAGAAGAAACTTCTCCCTCATCTAGGAGATTGGATCCTCCCACATTTTATCACAAAATTTTCCTACAAACATTTCAGAAATGCCAATATAATACATAATATTTTCTACAAATGAATAAAAGATTTATCTCATTCATGTAAATGCCTAGAAAGCAAGATAGCAAATTAGTGATTGAAGCCTCGCACCTAAGGCTTAAGCAGACCAGCAGAGATCTGCAGCAGATCAACTATAGAGAATGATGATACACATGAGCGATGATGACTTTGCAATCATAGGGAAAACTATGATGTGGGATTTGAAAAATCCTAGAAATGGTCACTGTCGTTCAAGACATCCCTCCTATTCTTTTCCACAGAGTCCGAGGGGACGGGGATGTCTCAAAATTTTGATTGACCATGTGTCGTAAAAACTTTTCAATCTGGATATGTCCCTTGCTGAAATGGAACTACCCTTTTGTGGCATTCTTTTAAGTCACTTTCTCTCCTTCATTTATTCATTCAAATGTATTTGTCAAACAGCCAGGGTTGTCATGGAGCCTGGAAGAGGACCCCCCATCAGCCTCTATGCTGTCTTGAACCAGACAGACACATCTGAAGAAAAGGGGCTCATCTGTGCTGAGATCTGTTTCCAGGACACTAAACGTGATTTTTTTCATAAGCAGGATCTCAATAAATCCATGCCATTACCCTGTGTGTTAAGATTAATCAGGCTGTTTTTATGGATAGAAAGAAAAACAGAGGTTGAGGTCGGGAAAGTTTCTTGGCTAAGGCGTCATTCCCCAAGAGGCCTGCCCCTGAGACTGAGCATAGGAGGTTTCTGGAATAACGTCCCCCACACTAGGGCACACGCTGGGAGGAATCCACTTACTGGTGGGAGTATTTATCTACACATACTCCTCCGTTTTCCTACCAAGTAGGACTGCTGAGTGATGGAAACACTAAGTAGGAATTTTCAGGGGAAATGCCAAGAAAGAAACATTGAGACTAGGGTGCTGAGTGACTGTCTGTCTTTCGTCAATCCTTCATCTGTCTCATGCCTTCAACTACCCCATCAGCACTCAGAGGGTTCAGCCGGATGGGCTCAAAGCCCTACAAACTCTGACTAAAAGAAAGACCCCAGGACAAGATTTCACCAATGCCCAGGAGTTTAAAGGACAGCAGAGAGAGCCAAGATTCCCCATCAGAAGAAGCCAGGGATATATGGAGGAGAAAGGTACAGCTTAGCCCCTCTCAGGCCTGCTTTGCATGGGAAGGAAGGCAGAAAATTCTGGCACTCCTTCCTGTAAGCATGGAAAGACCATCCTTCCTTCATTCAAAACTTACCACACGAAAAACAAACAAACAAACAAACAAACAAACAAAACATGAGGAAAGGCTGAGCCAGGGGAAGTGGCTTTTACCCCAACTATTCCTAAATTAGTATTATGGTCTTAGAATACCTCACTTTTATTGTTTAACTGTCCCCACTCTGAGTACACTTCAGAGAAAATTCTTAAGTGAGCATTCAAGTGAAGCCATAAAAATGTTCTGTACAGTGATCAAGTGTGCATTTTAGCAATTTATAATTCTGCTTCTAGTGTAGGAAATGCTCCATGCCTCCCAAGCTAAGCTTTTTAGGGGTCAGAGAGATTCATGAATGTGTGCAGTCTCTTATATTTCCATCCTGGGCTATCTTCTAAATGTTTATAGCTGCTTAAGCGGTGATTTAGAAAACATACTTTGACTACTTTTTTTCATTCTATAAACCCACTTCAAATATTATGGAAATACTAAAAGATATAATTTTCCCATTCTGTTCTTGTGCCTCAAAGCCTTTTAGTTTGTGTTTTTGAGAACGCTGTGCATTGAAAGTGACCTAAGTGTGCTGGGTATCCTGATACAAGGGTGGTGTTTTCCATTCGATGCCTGTTTCTCGAAGGTTCACTTCAGCCCAGAGGAGCCACTGACATGTTCTGGTGCTCTGTGTGGGCTCTGTCTGTCCCATTACTGGGCTTACCTGCCCTGCTCTGTGCAGCCAACAGATTATGGGACTATTGGGGTTCTGTGTCCTGGGATCCTGGCTTCTTAGCTGGACCCACTGGGAGAGCCCTGGAGACCACATGATCTGCCCACAGAGAACTACCATAGCCCAGGGTAGTAACAGGGAAGGAAGATCAAGAGCAGTGAGAATGCTTAGCACTGCTTCTCCTGGGCTCCCTAACCACCTCGCCAGGCAGCACCCCACCTCAGCTCCTGGCCACCCACTCCAAGGATGCAGTGGTGGCTGCTGCAAACAAGGGTTATAAGAGCCTTCTGCCCACATGTGACATAGTAATCTTAGTGAGGCAGTGACGGACCAGGGAAGAAAACAATATCTGTTAAGTAGCTCTAATGCAGAGTTCCTGCCTGTCCTGCGGCGTCCATGCATAAATCTTTTGACTCTTCATAGACTTACACTCTTTCCATGAAAACCCGAGGGGACAGTGACGCCCTGGCTAGCCCCCACCATGGAGGAGGGAAGGGGTGCTTGTGATTAATAGACTGAGAAAAAGCACACAAATACCATGGCTGATGATTTGTGGAACGAGGCCAGGTAGGAAGAAATAAGCAAAGAAAGGATTGAAAACATAAAGGTGAGGTGTCCTTTTCTTTCAGACAGTAACAGATATACTGAGGAGTCTGAAGGGTGGCCAGGAGCTGAAGTCCAGGGCCCAGTGGATACCACGGACCCCTGAGCCTCACCAGAATGCACAAATCTCAGTTCCACATCACCATTAATGAACAGAAATGTCTCCTCTCTGTCAGTTTCAGGTGATGAAAGACTGTTTATATATTTTGGAACTGTCCCGGGCAGTACCAGAGTCTTGGTTCTTTTACCTGGGAAGGAAAATAAGGTTGAAAATGAGAATAAAGGGTGAAGACTGATCGTAAATTGTTAACACTTCCTCTCTCCCTGATGAGTCAACATCACCAGGCAGAGGCTGTGAGCCCCCTCCAGGGCCCACCAGGGTGGTCAGGCTGGCTCCTGTCACAAGGTCCCCATCTCGCCCTCCACTGTCTGTGACCCAAGGACTCCAAATGTAACAGTGAAATCCCCTCAAGGCTTTGTGGCCATCCCAACCTGGTATACAGGGACCTGCCCAGGGGTTCTCAGTGGTTCAGGTCTGTACCTGCTGCATACAGTCACCTCCTGGGCCCGCCTGCTGTTCGGACACCAGCAAGGAGTGCCAGTGTGCCTCCCACCCTAGCACCTGTGAGCATAACAAATCTGGTCATTTCTTAGCTTTCCTGCACATGACTTCCACAACCACTCTGGAATGTTCCTTAAAGACCCCACAAGGGGGACTAACTTCCCCCACTCACAACACAGTGGTATTGGCAGAAAACAGAATCTTCTTTACAATACATGTGGTCCGGGAAAACTAAGTGACTTACTAAAGAAGACTTCTAGAAGGTGTCCTAGATGGCATCCTAGATGCCTGATGAACTCAGAGAGCCCATTTCCTGCACAGTGGATCAGAACAGCTCAGTTCCTCTTTGCCCCAAATCCTTGCTTCTCTGCTCTTGACTGACCCTGTTCTCATGACCATTAGCCATGGCTTATGACTAGTCAATTCCAATTGTGTAAAATACAAATATACAAATAGAAGGAGGACCTTGCATGACAAATGATTGAGACAGAAGAAGTCATACTTCTGCCTCAGTCTCTTAAAACACTACAAAACTTCTTAAAACATGAATCAGAAGATGTCAGGACATCTAGCACAGGAGGCTATGCAGCTCCATCTGAGCGGGCCAGTCCCTCAGATCACTCACCATCTACGACTGATTTTAAAAAGACAGTGTATGCTAAGTAAATGTAATTTAACTTATATAATTTTAGAATGCTTTAAAAATGGACAATAACAGTTCCTGATATCTTTTTATGATTATGAAAAGAGTTAGTTTGACCTTTGCTCAGTATTTATTCAAATGTGATTTTTAAGCCTCATTTTACTAAATAAGATGAGCCATAAAGCTATGAGATATTGTAGCATGAGTAATTCAGAAGTCCTGAATGCAGCTGAAAGGCTAACCCGTGCAGAGAGGATCTAAGGGCAGGGGACTCAGAACAATGTGTTTGTGGATATTGTCACATAGACTTATGTCATACACGACTTTTCAGTCTTACAATGAATGGGTTTTGTGAATTCAAAATTATTCTGCAGAAGCTGTCATAGCTGTCCTTGCCCTTTGTCATCACTCTGGTGATTGGTCACAAGGAATCCTGTAAAATATTTTACATCAGCCCTGCCCAACCACCAGTGACAGAACTACAATATGCTCTATATACAGAGAATCATGTAAAAAGATTATTTTCTATGATATGACAGCTGCTTTCACCTGAAAATGCAGTAAATACATTGATTACAAGATTACAATGAATGACGGGTGAGAAAATACACCGGACACTGAGTGCAAGGGGCCAGAGCCAAGCTCTCAGGGCTGCGCAGGCTGGGGCTGCAGGCCAGGAACCAGCACCACCAGATCAGGAGCCCCAGAGCCCGGGGTCCACGGCAAAATGCAGTAGGTGCATTCATTGGAAGTCAGGGAGTGCTCCCTGGAGGAGGAGGCAGTGGATGCAGGGTTTTCACAACACAGAGTTTAGATGGAGGCCACCACAGCAGGGACGACTGGGGCAGGGCACACCTACAGGGAAGAAACCGAGCTGGAAGGAGGTCACGGGCGGCTGGCAGGCTGCCCCCGGAACACTGAAGGATGTTTGGGCACTGGTTGCACGAGCCTACAAACCAGGTCAGGACACCGCACTGTGAGGGGTCCTGAGTGTCTGAGCCAGGAAAGGCAACGGGATCCCCAGGCAAGGGGCACCCAGGGAGGCTTTGGGCTGCAGACCCACACCTGCCCCAGTGGGACAACCCTGCAGGGCCTGGAGTTGGGGAGGGGAGTGGGGCTGCTGCAAACCTGGGCTGAGAAACTATCTTTACAGACTGTATCTGAAATGGAGCTAATTAGTGATCAGGACTGAGTAAAATGGAGTGAGACCAGTTCTTAGAAGGTTGCAAGGTGGTTTGCCTCCTGATGCCCAGCCTGGCTTTTGTTGTTGTTGGGTTTCCCTTATTTTCCAACCAGCTGCCATGAAGTCAGCATCCGGCAGAGTTCCAGTGACTAGCTAGGCATGGGTGGGGGCCACAGGAAGCAGGTCCCCATTTTCTTATGTGGATGCAGCTCACCCAGGGCTCCCTGGGGGGAAGGCCAGGGCCCTGAGAGACTCACGTTGATCCTGAGTCCTTGACCATCCGCAGCCTGACGTCAGAGAGATGACTGTCCCTCCTCCCTCTGGAGGGGGTGCGCTGGAGAGGGCCCTGATAGGGGGCCTGCAGACCTGTTCCTTCTTTGCCAGCAGCCTCCCTGCTGTGCTTGTTGGGGTCCCTGGGCTGTGAGGATGTGTCCCACAGAAGTGGTCACTTAGTGAGTCCCGTAGATGGCACTGCTTCCCCCCTGGGTGACTGTCATATCCAGCTGGCCCTCAGAAAACATCTGATAGGAAACAGGAAATGCAGATGCCTGAAAATGGGCTGGAGGAGGGAAAGCTGATTTGGTCGCCAGTGTGTTATTACAGTAACTGTCATGGCCTGAGCACAAGTGGGACGGTCCCTGGTACCCAGGAGCCTTGGCAGTGCCCTTTCATGCCATGAGTGTCCAGACACGTGGTGTTTCCAGCAGCATCTGGAGAGACGGATACAAGCCCTCAGTGCAGGAAGCACATCTGTGTGAAAGGAGGAGCCTCTCCACTCACATATGGTCGCTCGATTTAAAGGTCCTCTTAGGCACCACACATATCAGGCTGGCAGGGTAAAGACTTCTTCTTCCAGCAGTGACTGGAACCCACTCATATTGTGTTTTCATTTTAAAAATATGGAAACTGGGAGATGAAAATAACAGAACACAAACATTTATGCACCAGGACATTTTGAAATAGACTGGATATTTTAAAAACTTACTTAAAAATTCAGGAGAGAGGGGTGCCTGGGTGGCTCAGTGGGTTAAAGCCTCTGCCTTCAGCTCGGATCATGATCCCAGGGTCCTGGGATGGAGCCCCACATTGAGCTCTCTGCTCAGCGGGGAGCCTGCTCCCTCCTCCCCGCCTACTTGTGATCTCTGTCTGTCAAATAAATACATAAAATCTTAAAAAAAATTCAGGAGAGTGATGTCAGCAAGATGACACACAAGAAAACTCCAGAAACACCCTCCCTCCACAGAAACACCAAATACACAACTAGAGACTGACTAAAATAACATATGGGAACTGTGGGAACAGCAAAAGAGTGACAGGAACCAAGTAAGTGCCTGGTCAAGAATGAGCCACATGTGGCATGGCAGGAAATTCTGTGACCGTGCTGAGCAGAACAGCTTGAGCAGAGTAGTCGCCACAAGCTAGTCCTGTCTGCAAACCAGAGAGAGCAGAGTGGACTAATCTGTAACCCTTTGATTTCTAACCTGTCTAGGGGATACCTGAGGGACTGGTCTAACCTGTCTAGGGGATACATGAGGGACAGGTCTTGGGACACCCAAGACAGAGTTCAGACAACCAAAAGTGGCTCACAGTTCAGAAGGGGGGAAATCATTGGAAGCAGCAGGTACGACTTGTGAAAAACACCCTAAAGGTAAATACAGACACAGACATATGGGGCAAGTGATTACTGATTGAGGAATACAATAGAACAGCTATCCTAACATCCTAACATCCCTAAAATGAGCAAGGGTGTGAGCCTTACAGAGAGGAAGACATTAAAAGCAGCCATACCAATGGGAGACCTGGGAAGAGAGCATGTGCACAGATGTAGGGACAACACAGGCATGAGAAAAGTGCATGCCAGGCTGATTAGCAAGGATCTCCCCTGCATGAAGCCAGCATGCAAAGCCTGGGAGAGGGGGCTGTTTTTAAAAATATCCAGTTTCCAATAAAAGATCACAAGCCATACAAAGAAGAAGTAAAATGTGGTTCATTCAAAGGAGCAAAATACATCTCCAGTAACCATCCCTAAAGAAACACTGGGTTGGACTTACTAGAGAAAGGCTTTAAAACAATTCCCTTAAATATGCTCTAAAGGCTAAAGGAAAAGATGGACAAAAGAAATAAAGGAAATCAAGAAAATATAAGAGCAAAATGAGAATATCTACATAGAATTTGGAATTATTAGAAACAATCAAATGGAGGGGTGCCTGGGTAACTCAGTGGGCTAATGCCTCTGCCTTCGGCTCAGGTCATGATCCCTGGGTCCTGGGATCGAGCCTGCATTGGGCTCTCTGCTCAGCAGGGAGCCTGCTTCCCCCTCTCTCTCTGCCTGTCTCTCTGCCTACTTTTGATATCATTCTGTCAAATAAATAAATAAAATCTTTAAAAAAAAAAGAAACAAATGGAAATTTTGGAGATGAAAAATACAAAACTGAATTGAAAAAAAAATCATTTGAGGGGTTCAATAGCAGAGGCAAACAGAAAGAAAGGCTCAGCAAACTTGAATACAGGTCCTCGGAAACTATTGAGACTGAAGAGTAAAATGAGAAAAAAAGGAAGAACAGTGAACAGAGCCTGAGAGACTTATGATGGGAGAACATCAAGCTGACCAATATAGACATTATGGTACATGCAGGGGAGAAATGACAGAGAAAAAGGCAGAGATATTACTGCAAGAAATAATGGCACCCATTTCACAAGTCTGAGGAATGGCATGGATATAGCATTATAAGCTTAACAAATGCCAAGTAGGATGGATGAAAACAAACAGACCCACACCAAAAGAAGAGTGACTCATCACATACAGAGCAGCCTCTGTAAATTCCTCAGGCAAAAAGGCAGGTCAGGGAGAACATTAGGCAAATGTCCTGCAAAAATGAGGGAGAAAGAAAGACATTCCCAGATCAACAACAG
>PISX010018404.1:0-41124 GCA_004024625.1 Mellivora capensis
ATCACAGGTGAGGTTAATAAGACGGAGAGCTTCCACAGGCCTGCCCCAGAGACCTTCCTTCTCTGCATTAGACATACTCTCACCCATGCTGAATGTGATCGTGACATCATTTCTCTCCAAATCCTGTTACTGGCCTTGGGCTGCAGACAAGTAGGTCAGTCCTCATCCACGTCAATAACTCAGTCACACAATAATTGAATCAATGAATTTAATTAGGTCTCCATGTATGGTATAATTTGGCAATGATCGCCCTTGCAGTGAGATGGTTCGATGAATCATTGGGTGTCAGAAATGAAATATGCTGGTTTGTGAAGAATTTGGCCCCACTCCGTGGCTGGAGCAAGGAAGGTCAATTATGGATTTCCGTGGTCAGGGGCATGGCCCGTTACCGTGGGTGACCCTAAAAAGATGACAGCCCGAATGTTTCCATCCCCTGGAGGCCCCGTGTCAGATGCCCCAGTGGTCTGCACCAGGTGCCCAGGCTTTGGAGGCTCTTTCTGCCTTTTAGGAGTGTAGCAATCCCGCAATCCCTCACCTGTCCAGAACATCGAAAAAAAAAAATCTTTGAAGTCAAAACACCTCGTGCACACCCTAAAACTCATGCACCGAGACAGGAATTTATTTTAAGCAGAAACATTCTGGGTTTGGTTATTTGGTTTATCAGCCTGAAGCAGATCCAAAACAGGAGTTTAGGGAATGAAACAGAACAATGGGCAGATGGAAGGAAAACGGTGAATGGAAACCCCAGAAAAAAAAAATCAGACATAAAAAGCAGGTGCAGAAACGGCAAAATCATATCGGTGTGGGCTGTTGAGAGTAGCAGCAAATGCTTCTACAGACTTCCTAAGGTACCATGCTTGTCTCCAGACTTCCCCACGATGTCAAGGAGGATGTTCAGAATTCTGATCTTCAGACAATGAGTGCTGACCAGCGGAGTCTCTTGAAGGAGTTAGGAAATCGTCATATGCCTAAGGATGAACCTCATCCCACGCATATGAACAGACTGTCCCCGTGCACAAGACATTATTCGTGAGTCTGTGACTGAGCCGAATTTCAGAGGGGGCGGCTGAGACCCAGAGACATGGACCAAGTTCCTTCAATATCACAGAGCTATCAGGCAATGGAGCACGGAGTTCTCACCTTGTTCTTCACCCCTGCGGTCCACACGCCTGGCCCACAACATGTTCCCGGGAGCCAAAGAAGCTTCATTCTACTTCCGCCATGCAGAATGAAATTCCTGGAAACACGGATGTATCTTCAAAAGGAAATGAAAAAAAGGAAATGCTTCGGGGCCCCATGGAGGTTGTGCTACATGTTAACACATGTTAACATTCGTGAGCTGATCCCAAGATTTCTGAAATGAATAGGTGTGGAAAACCCACGTGAGAAAGCCAACTTTCCAGAGAAGTTGAGGTCATAAGATGACAACATCCTTCTCCTACAAAACACGAGCCCCTATGTTGGCGTCTGTCCCTGGATCTCTCATCCTTGGGGACAATGGTCTTGCGGGCACCTCAGACCTCTTTCAGGAGAGAATAAGCATATGCGTTTGCCCAGACGATCGCCAATTGCCCCTTGCAGATGATTGGGTATAGAAAACGGGCTGTCAAGTACATAGATCTAGATCTGATGCTCAACCCTACAGTTTTTAGGTCATTCCTTGGGTCTTGTGAGTCTTTACTGCTTACAACCTGCCTTTCCTTATCTGCAAACCGGGAACATAATAGTTTCAACCTTGCTGGATTACAGGGAGGTTTAAATGAATTAATCTTCATGTAGGTTTTCAGACCGGGCCAGATCAGCGGTCAGCAAATGCTTTTCTATAAAGGGCCAGGTATCAAAATAGTTTCAGCTCCATGGGCCACAGGGACAGAGGTGCCACCACTGAACTCATGCCTTTTCAGCAGGAAAACAGCCACAGAGAATAGGTAAATTGATGAGCATGCTTATGTTCCGATAAAACTTTATTGACAAAATGGGCAGCAAGCCAGTTGGACCCCAGGGGTATAGTTTGCCGACCGCCGCTGCTCTAGATAAACGTTAGCTGTTCTTAGCAATCCACGTTGATGAGGGGTAAGTGACAGGGACTGTATGAAGTGCCTGGCACATGGAAGCTATGATTATAAGGCAGGTGTTTTTATATGGAACTTGTAAAGTTCCCCTATGACTCTGTGAAGATAAATCATTGGACCCTCTGTTGTTGTTTTGTTTTTTAACCTTCTTTACAAGCAGCTATGTGCTGGAAACAGATGAAGAAGATGAAGGAACTCTATTTCAGATCCTAGATTCGTAGCTGGAGACGGACTCCAAGGAGAAAGAGGTTTTTGCCTTATGAGGTCTTCCCTGACCTTGCGACACCCAAAAAGCTGCCGATCCTCTCCCCTCTAGGAAACATTAAACATGACTGCTAATGTTAGCACTCGGCACATTCGTGGAGGTGCTCGGAGCTGGTGGAGGGGGGCAGAAACAACAGCACAACTTGTCACCTTTGCCAATGGGCATTGCTCTATAAAAATCCATCATTTGAAGGATGTCAAGTAGACTGGTATTTCAGACTGGGAAACATTTGCCTGGCAGCATCAAAATAATTGAGCACTGTAATGGCTCAGCACCTTGCTTCGCTATAATATGAGGATTTACATTATTCTTTACCACGGGCGCATTTCTGCCTAGCTTTTAACAATTCACGTCCCTTCCCTTTGCCCCCATGCAGTGACCAGAATGTCTTGTCCTGCTCGTTATGCAACAGTCCTTGATGCAGATTGGGTCCTGAGAACAGATGCACTTAGCCAGAGAGGGAGGCACATCCATAAGCAAGGAAGAATCCTTATCTAATAGAGCTTGAAGTTAGCTCAATCTGTAAACGTAGAGAAGAAAAGAAGCTTCACCTTCCTGCCACGTGGTGTTGACTTTCGACGGGGAGATCTGGGAGCACTCTGAGCCCCGCAGCCTAAGACCAGGCTAGATTCTCCTTCCGAGCTCCTCTCAGACTGTCCGACCTCATCCCTGGTGCAGATCCCAGGGGAATCCCAGAGCTTCCTGCATAATTACTTTGTTCAGAGAGCGACAGCCTGAAATTCCAAAGCCACCAGAGAAGTGACAGAGATGAATGGAGTCACTTGGGGCCTCTAATGAACCAAAGGGCTCACACCACAGTACAGGGATCAGCTGGGACTCACCTGTGGTCCCCTCCTTCCATGCCAGGATGACCCACTGTTTATTGGCTTTCTACCTTTTCAAGGGCAACAGGAATGATTATTTTTAATGTGCATTAAAGAATAGTTTTGGATTTACAGAGTGCCTTTGAAGATAGTAAAGGTGTTCCTACGTACCACACTCCCTGTCCCCTATTATTTTTTTATGATTTTTATTTATTTATTTGACAGAGAGACAGAGAGAGCACACACAGGGAGAGGAGCAGAGGGAGAGGGAGAAGCAGACTCCTTGCTGAGCACAGAGCCCAATACCAGGCTCGATCCCAAGATGCTGGGATCATGACCTAAGTTGAAGGCAGATGCTTAACCGACGGACCCATCTAGGCTCAGGGAATGTTCCAGAACAGCCCTGATGACAGGGGCAGCCCCATCCACCAAGGACTCTGGAAGGGGCAGTGGAGTCATCTTTCATGAAGATGAGCAGTTCCGTGTGAGGAGACCACATGCTTAACCAACTGAGCCATCCAGGCTCAGCCTTCCTGTTCCCCATTATTGACATCTCACATTTATATGGTTCATTTATCACAATTGATGAAACAATATTAATACCTTCAATAAACAAAGTCCATACTTTAATCAGAAGGAGACATGGTTTATAAGGCAAATGTGCTAGTATTTACCTGTTGATCATCGTAGGAAGCAGAATAATTTCCCCCCAAAGATGTCACGTGCTGACCCCCTGACCTGTGACTGTGTCACCTTATATGGACAAAGGGTCTTGGCAGAAGTGATTCAGTTGAGGATCTTGAGATGGGCAGACTGTCTTGGATTATCTAGGGGACCCAGTGTCACCATAAGGGTCCTTATGGGGTGGGGGGAAGAGATCAGGGTCAGAGATGCAGCTGGGATTGATGCAGAGATCAGAGAGGTGCGGCCAAGACCCACCGGCTGCTGGCGGCTTCTAGAAGCTAAGAAAGACAAGGAAACAGATTCTCCCCTAAGGCCTCCCTAAGAAACACGTCTCTGATGACGCTGATTTTAGCCTGGTGAGATCCATTTTAGACTTCTGACTTGAAAAACTGAAAGAGAGAAAGAAGGAAGAAAGAAAGAAAGAAAGAAAGAAAGAAAGAAAGAAAGAAAGAAAGAAAGAAAGAGGAAGGAAGGAAGGAGAGAAGGAAGGAAGGAGAGAAGGAAGGAAGGAAAGGAAAGGAAAGGCAGGAAGGAAGAAAGAGAGAAAGAAATTGAGTTGCTTTAAAATTAAATTTGTGGCCATTTGCTCCAACAGCAGAAGGAACAAGCACAATCACGAATTCAGCCGGAAGGCATGAACTCTGCTGTGCAACACAGGTTCATCCCCTGGGCCGCCACGCTGGGGAGGACCACTGTCTGCTTGAACGTTATCTCCCTGGACCCGGGTCACGAGACTCGACCCCCAGCCCTGCCTCGAAGACCCGGCCCCTCACCTGCAGCCCAGAAGATGGTCAACATCTGTGTGTCAAGAGCATGCTTTGGGCAGACTGAGACCCACTGAATAAATTATTAGTATCTTCGAGCAAGGCATGATATCTATTCTCTCTCCTCCTGGGGCAGAAAGTGTGAAAAATATCGACTCCATTGATCTCTGGCCGCTCCGGGCTCCTGAAGGACCTATCCATATTCGAAGCTGACTGAAGCACGTCTTTGATTTCTTACCATTATACGACACGAGTCACACACTTGTGGTTTGCAGATGGAGTGTCGTTCCCGATGGGGTAACTATGCCTCTGGAAATTATATGAGTGGAGAAAGAGCCACTTCAGAGTTCATTGTGAGTGTTTCCAGTTGTAAGGATCCAGAGGGAAAGAGTGCGTTGGCCTACTTGAGTGTCTCTTAGCTCAGAGTTTAACTGGGAAGCTTTTCTTTGGTTGGGTTGGGTTGGGTTGGCTTGGGTTGGGACAAGCACCTCAGGAGTTCAAATCTGCACAGAGATACTGTGGGACTAACAAGAGACTCATCAATATCATTATCCTTTAATCCGCAGCAAAGCCCAGGGCTTTGCTGCCATTAGACCTTCTGTATCCCTTGGAAAGAGAGAGCAGTTCCGTGAGAGGAGACCACACGCACGCAGAACACAGAAACAGGGGTCTGACTATTGCTATGGGAACTTTCCTTTCCCAGAGATGCTGATGGAAGAAGGCTCTTTTCTGGACTTTTTTTCTGCCTGTCTCCACCTCCCCCTTCCTCCCGTTGACATCACTGCACCTGCTTTTCTCTTCATGGAAGATGACTCCACTGCCCCTTCCAGAGTCCTTGGTGGACGGAGCTGCCCCTGTCATTGGGGCTGTTCTGGAACATTCCATGATGTTGGCTGACATGGGATCGCCTCCTGTGTGCATCGCCAGATCTTGCGTCCTTACCTCACTCCATCGTTCACATCACTGCTGTGTTCTCATGGTGGACTTAACGTTTCTGAGGATCTCACTCTTCCCACATGTTCCAGAAGAATCTCCGGCAGTGACGGTCAGCAGGGGAGACTGAGTCACTGATATGGCTTCTCTCTTTTCCTCCTTCAGGAAAAGCTGGGCTCAAAGCCTGGTTCTGCTGGCGCTTGGCGGTGGCCATGCTTTGCCCTGAACCTCCATTCCTTCGTCTGCGTAAGGGGGTGATCCCATCCGCCTGCCAGAGCTGCGAGTTTATGATTCACCCGAACTGCTGAGCGTTCATGGCTCCCAGGAAATGGCAAAGGTAATTACCAATCATTCAGTCGCCCTTCCACTAATCAAGCCTGCATCTGGCTTCTGGGTACAGGACCCCAGAGCGCAAGCTTTGGGTCTGACGGCTCGGGGTTCAAACTGCAGCTCTGCCGTTTCCCACCTGGGTGAGCGGGACCAGCTTACGCATCCTTTACATTTTGCTTCAGTGTCCTCCCCTGAAAAATAAGCACGGCCGTGGGGTTGGCGTCAAAGGATTGTGTCAGGGGGAAATGGAGCATATCTATGTGCTGTGTCTTACACCTAGTTGACCCTTAACAACACTTAAATAATAATGCCAACATATTGATACTATAGTAAGGCTCAGTCAGTCTGACCCCAGAGCCTGGGTATTAACAACTGTGCAAAACTGCTTATGTAATTGTTTTTTAGTGATAACAAAGTATCTTTATTTCCATTATTCATGGAGGACACGCCTTTGGTGCTGATAGACTCCATTCTGTCCCTGCCAGAAGTCTGAGTACACTATCTACACTATTGTGTCCTGGGGTCACCCGTGGGAGAGCTGGCCACGAGGAAGGGAGCTTTGGGGACTGGTCATAGAGTCACAGCTCTCCTGGGGAATTCTCTCTGCTGCCTTGAAGCCCCTCGGGAAGCCCAGAACCAAAGTCCACGAGTAAATCCTGACACCTGCTGGCCATCGGTTGGTCCACTGCGTGTTGAAATCCGGCTGGTGGCCACCCGTGCCTGCATGAGGCTCTAGGTTGGGTTCAATTACATTCTCAGGATAATTCAGCTCTAGAGCTTGTAAGTCCAGAAGTTTCCATGCAAGCCAAGTGGGAAAAACCAGGAAGCTGAAACACAGAGAATTCATGGAAGAATGGTACAGTGGCTATGAGCCTGGGTTTTGGAGTCTCATAAACCGGTGTTCAGCTCCCCAAGGCCTGACTGTATTTCAGTTTGTGCCTCTGGCTCCTTGTCTGCAAGATGGGCTCTTAAGGGATGTAAGGAATTAAGTCCTCCACAATATTAGAACAACTCTTTGTGCATAATAATCCCTTAATGTGCAAACACCATTTTAACTCAAAAAGTATGAGCACATGTGATCCAAAAAAGCTATTTAATTAATCTGACTTCCTGCATGATATAATATCTATCTCACAAAATTTCTAACTCGTGACGGAGCCCACAGCACTGCGGGCAGCTGCGGACAACTCCGAGAAATAATAAATGTGCTATATATACCAACCGCTTTTATCCCCTGCCTTTAATCTAGAAAACATGAAGGCTTGGGTGTAAATATGGCTGTGAAGTCTTTTATTGTTCCCATTAACGTGAAAATGAGCTTGCGTCCGGCACTGCAATTGTGTCTAAATCATCCCGGTTCTGCCTGGTCTCGCTCCGTCTGGGAGAGTGAGTGCGGGGCCCACAGCAGGGATCCCATGCTCACAATTGCACAAGGTGCTCTCTGGATGATGGACTCATGGCAGGTCTCACTGTGTGAGCGGGAGGATCGCCGCTCGTGACCCCGAGCTCATGTGCTCACTGCCGAGGGTGGCTGAGGATAACGAAGGAGGTGGTGCATCTCCGGGTCCATATCTGGGTAAGGAGAGCCACCAGCCTGAGGCTTCTCATTTGAGAACCTGGGAGCAGCCTGGTTGGGCCACACAGCAGATCCTAGAACCTGGAGCTTAAGTGCTTGGAAGGTTGAATAGCCCTGGGACCTTCAGGAAGTTAAGCTACCCTCTCTGCCTTAGGTCCCATGTTGGCAGAATGAGAATGATGATTATAGTGCCTAGCTCCAAGGTCGTTGTGAGGACGAAGCAGGTCAGCTGGTGAGAATGCACCCGGGACAGACATGGTGTAGAAAGAACAGAAGGGAAGAGTGAGCTGTTCCCATTATAGTACGATTGTGATGATTAGGGCGCTGGGTCAGGTCCTCCTAGAAAGTGCTTGGCATACTCAGAGTGGGACAGGGTTTAATAAAAGCAGTGTTTAAGTGGACTGGTGGGATTAAGTCAATGGGGAATATCCCTGTGGCATCTATTAGCAACAGTGGGAAGCCATCACCCTACCACCCCCCCTTCCCCACTCCAACCAAATGGCTGAGAGGAGGGAGCAGTTACCAGGAGCAGAAAGCCATGGTGAAGAGGGGTCATCTAACAGGACGCCTCTTTCATCTGGATCCCTAAATTAGAAAATCTAACCAATGCGACGCCTGGGTGGCTCAGTGGGTTAAGCCTCTGCCTTCAGCTCAGGTCATGATCCCAGGGTCGTGGGATCGAGCCCCGCATCGGGTTCCTTGCTCAGTGAGGAGTCTTCTCCTCCCTCTACCTGCTGCTCTCCCTGCTTGTGCTCCCTCTTTCTCCCTCTCTCTCTCTGACAAATAAATAAATAAAAGCCAAAAGAAAGAAAGAAAGAGAGAGAGAAAGAGAAAATCTAATCAGAAACCAGAGAGCAAGGATGCCCAGTTGATTCGCTATGAAGAGATTGGAAATCATCCAGCACCTGGGGACAATGGCTTTATCTCTATCATGCAGGCAAATGGTATGGATTAAACTGAGCAAATATTACGAGTTTAGCCACAAACCCCACTGCCAAGAAATGCTAAAGACACAGATATAACTGACATAATGTCTCCTCTCTTTCCAACCTGGGGGAATTACTTGGTGCCTTTTCATTCTATTTCTGGGTCAGAGCCGGGGAAGACAGATAATCCTAGCGAAAGCAATCTGAACAAAAATAGGAATGTAAGTAGCTGGCATGTCTATAACACTTAACCATTTCAAATTGCTTTCGTATATTTAATCACATCTGAGCCTTGTAGTGAACTTGTTGTAGAAGGATATTGATTCCCGTTTCAACAAGGAGGAACAAGAAGGAAGTGGAAGCGTTTACTTGGCTAGGATCAAAGCCCACCATGTCATTCTGGCTTCGGTTTCTTAGAGAATATATGGAGAAATATTGACGATATAGATGTGGGCTTAAATGTACAAGATGTGGAATTCATTTATGCGCTTGCTCCGTCCAACTAATGAGTTGTGGGGAACTGTGGCCCCGTTCCAAACCCTGGGATCTGGCAGCAGCCGAAATGAAGCTCTGTCTGGCCCTGAGTTGTGGTTGTTCTTGGAAGGAGCCTGAAGTCCTTGAAAAGTTCCAAGAGTTAAGGAATGACTCAGCAATCACAGCCGAAGTGAGAGCACGGGTCCCCACCGAAACTTCCACACTAGACCGTTATAATCAATGGTGCAGTAATATTGCAGGATACAAAACCAGTGCACAAAAGCCAGCTGTGCTTCTCTACACTAACTACCTTTTCCACCCGGAAAGGAGAGTTAGAAAGAAGTCCTGTTTGCAATATCATCAGAAAGAATAAAATATTAGCAAACTTAACCAAGAAGGGAAAAATTTGTGCATTCTGGTAGTCACCCAAGCTGGCAAAATAAATTAAAGGTGACACAGTAAGTGGAAAGACCCCCTGTTTTCACAGACTAGGAGATTTCGTATTGTTAAATTGCCTATATTACCCAAAGCCATCTACAGATTCAGTGCTATCCATATCAAAACCCCAAGGGTAATTTTTACAGAAATAGAAAAAAAAAAAAACCCTAAAATTCTTATGGAGCCATGAAAGACTCAGACTAGCCACATGGTCTTGAGAAAGAACAAGCTAGAGGAGTAATACTTCCTGATTTTAAGACATATCACAGAGGCGCCTGGGTGGCTCAGTGGGTAAAAGCCTCTGCCTTCGGCTCAGGTCATGATCCCAGGGTCCTGGGATCGAGCCCCACATTGGGCTCTCTGCTCCGCGGAGAGCCTGCTTCCTCCTCTCTCTCCCCGCCTGCCTCTCTTGCCTACTTGTAATCTCTGTCTGTCAAATAAATAAATAAAATCTTAAAAAAAATCACAAAATGAGAGTAATTAAAATAGAGTGGAACTGGCATAAAGTTAAAATCAGTAGGGATAAATCAGTAGGCTAGAACAGAGATCCCAGAAATAAACCCAGGTATATATAGTCTTTGACACAGGCACCAAGAACACACAATGGGAAAATCGTAATCTCTTCAACAAATGGTTTTGGGAAAACTTGATACTCAGAAGGAAGGTAGGTAGGAAGGAAGGAGTGAAGGAAAGAAGAAAGAGAAAGAAAGAACGAAAGAACTGACACGATTGTGAAAGATGTGGAACACTCGTACACTGTTGATAGAAATGTAAAATGGTACAGAGGCTATGCAAATAGTATGGAGAATCGTCAAAAAATAAAAAATGGAATCCCAGCCTTAGGTATATATCCAAAAGAATTGAAATCAGGATTTGAAGAGCTATCTGCATTCTCATGTTCATTGCAGCAACATTTACAATAACCAAAATATGAAAACAACCCCAAGTATCCATTTACAGATGAAAGAATAAAGAAAATGTGTATATTCATATAACTGACTATTATTCAGCTTTTAAAATGAAGGAAATTCTGCCATGTGGGGCAACAGGGATACACGCTGAAGACAGGATGTCAGTGAAGGAAGCCAAACATATGGCGTCAGTCGAGTTAGAAGAGGTATCCAAGATAGTCAAACTCCTAGAAGCATAGAGAACAGTAGTCGTGGCCAGGGGCTGGTGTGGAGAGATTCCACACTGAAGAGGAGTTCTTCAGTGAGTGGAAAGCTCAATGGGTATAGACGGATATATTCTAGAAAGCTGCTGTACTACACAAAGTCTCTCGTTGAAAATATGATGCCATGTCCTCCTAGAAATAGAGGGTGATCTCATGTCAAGTGTTTATACCAAAAAATAGGAACCCAAAGATATTCTGGGAGAAATTGGATGTTTATTACATTGATTGTGGTGATCCAGGGGGCTGCATATTTCCAAACTTATAAAATGGTATGCATTAGATATGCACAGTTCTTAGTATCTCAGTTATACCTGTGTGCGGTGGCCAACAAAAACAGTAGACTTGGATACGAACGTTCGTAGCAGAATTACTCATGGTAGACCTGAAGTGGAAACCCCCAAGTGCCCATCAACTGAGAGAGAAATAAAATGTGGTATATCCATACAGTATCAGGCAATTTGGCAACCAAAAGAATTGAAGCACTGATACGTGTTATGGGAATCTACTTTGAAAACATTAATCCAAGTAGAAGATGCCAATCACAAAAGATGATATATTACATGATTTTCATTTTATGAAAGGTCCAGAATAGGCAGAGACACAGAAACATGGAACCATGATTGCTTAGGGTTGAGGGTGACTAGTGGGTAGGGGAGATTGAGGGGTGACAAGAAGGGGTGTGGGGATTTTGAGGGAATGAAGATGTTTTTAAATTTATTATGGGAATGGAGACACAACTATGTGACTATACTAAGCATGATTGCACTTGTACACTTTAAATGGTTGAATCAATGTTATGTGAAATATACAGCAATAGGACTATTTAAAAATGTTTCATCAAAATCTGTACTAAGAGTTTCATATAATAAGATAATAAACTTGTGACCTGTGCTGAATGTCCTATATTGTATTTTCCCCAGAATTAAATAACTTAGTTATAAGTTTTAGATGTTCCACCATCTTGGATGTCCTGCTGGGGATTTTGGTTTTGGTTGACTCTTTCTGGAAGCACTTATGGGAAGAGCAAATATGTATATTCACATACACACACACTCACACTTATCTCTAGACTGAATTCTTCCACTAAAGTAAAGTTACTTTTTTTTTTTAACTTTTTTAGAATGAATAGAAGGAATTATGATTTATGGAGAGCCTATCCATGTTCCTTCTGATGTTCTCATCCAGTTCCTCTCCCAAGAAAAGTGAATATCTTTTGTGTGTACTTTCTACTTTCCTTTCTATTATTAGCTGATGTTAGGAATTGATGTCTATCCAGCTTCGGTGTCAACGGTTTTGTAGATTCTATCTCTTGCCTTGCTTACAGGTAACTCAGCCAGACATCTCTTACCTTGGGAGAACCTGTCAGTCCTGCCTGCTCCCCAAAGCTAAGTTCTTCTGACCACAACTACCTTTCTTAGTCCCCCCACTGTCCTTGAAAATGATACAAGGCAGGGACGCCTGGGTGGCTCAGTTGGTTAAGCAGCTGCCTTTGGCTCAGGTCATGATCCCAGCGTCCTGGGATCGAGTCCCACATCGGGCTCCTTGCTCTCCAGGGAACCTGCTTCTCCCTCTGCCTCTGCCTGCCACTCTGTCTGCCTATGCTCGCTCTCGCTCTCTCTCTCTCTCTCTCTCTATCCCTGACAAATAAATAAATAAAATCTTTAAAAAAAAATGATACAAGGCAGGCTACCATGTCCCCCCACTGTAGCATTCACATCCTACACTCTACACATAGCCTCTTGGGTCTTCTTCTTTTGGAGTTTTGGGATAAGAATGCAAGAAAACTTTCTCTCTTTAGAAGGAACAAAATAGAAATAACAGTAGTTTTGCCTTCAAAGATAACCCATCTCAGATGATCTTTCTTCCTCTCTTCTCAAACCCTTTAAACTCTTGAATCTCACTCCATTTAAAGGACTCCTAGAAAAACATTCAAAATACTCAATGATGATTTTCAATGAAATGTAAGTATTATTTAAGAAGAATACCTTCTTTTGATTCCTCTGAATCCTGGTTCTTTGTATTAATAATGATAATGAGGTGGTTTGGAAGGTCCTCTGTCTGTGGAGAGTTTAGAAACTCCAGCATGAACTCTGTTTTGTTTCCAGATACTAATGAGTGCATTGTTGTATTGAATGATTGATCACAATTTCTGGGATGATGGCCAGAGAACATAGTAAGGATGGGAAGAAAGTCATCCATGGACAGCAGTCTTTTCATCCCCTCTACCTCTGTAAATTGATTCACAGGCAATCTATCTGAAAGGAAATAGAGACAAAAGAACAATTATGGTGCAGGTCCATCGAATTGCTCCTGGAGAAGCTCTTTGCTTGCAAAGGGAAGCCAATGGCTGATCTCATCTCCTCATCCAACTTCCTGCCTTATGAAAGAGATTTGTTTTGGTGGGGTCACCGGGAGACAGTGATGTCTTCACCAAGGGCTCATCTTGATCAAGGGGCTTGGTTAGAGTGTGGCTGCCAAGACTCCAGCCTCTGAAGTCGAAGTCGGTGGGTTTAAACCCTGGCTCCACCCCTAATGATTAATCTAAATTCAGACAATTCATGTCACCTCCCCATTACACCAATTCCCCATCTGTAAAAGAAGTATTGAACGTATCTCATGGGGTAATTTAAAGATTTTATAAAATGATGCACGTAAATAAGAGGGCACAAAGAAAGAGCTCAGTAAATTGTAAGCTTTATTATTGTTATTGGTCACTATTATTTATAAAAAATAAGATAAAATAAGCTTTTGGATATTATTTGACTGTGTCTGATTGGGAAACACTTGAGGCCTTTTGAAGTACTTTACTGCTGATTTCAGGAAGTGGAGTCATCAGCAATAAGATTTTCCTAGGGGCAGGCAGATCTACAGTGTTTCTTAAACCTCCACACGGTATATTTGTAGTATCATATTTCTTACAAACGCTTATTTTTCACATTTTCTCTTGTTATACTAATACTTCCGGAAAATCAAATAAGAGATAAAGACATTTATATGCTGGTATGTTGGCTGGGAACAGCAGCCTAAATTGGGAGGATACTAAGAACAACTACAGTTGAATACACACACTTGATGCTCTCCACTGCTAAATAGTCACAGAAAGGATCATTCAAGCACGTTCAAGACATCCTTATGGGTCACTCCAAAAAGCCCACTCTTACACATCTGCTCTTCCCTATGACTGTTTGACACTTGAAGAATGGAAAACAACCAAGGTTTGGAATGATCCAAATGAAAGAGTTAGCTATGGAAGGAATGTTTTACCTGATGTGCTCAGAAGCACAACTCATGCAATCTCCAGTACACAATCATAGGCTTAAATTGGAAAGACATACCTTGGATTGGGTAGTTTGTCACTGAGCATAGAGCTGTTACCAAGATGACACAATTCTCCATCACTGGGACTTCTGAGAGCGAGAGGGGAAGAGTCAGTTCCATGGGAAGAGGAGCCTTTGAATGGACCGTGTTTAACTCTGGAATAATTCATTTTCCAACCAGAAATTCCAGGCACCAGTGGCAACATGGCAGCTTTCACAGATACCTGGGGGCCGAGAGGAAAGGGGTTCATTTGCATATAAATTAAATTTGCATAAATATTTTAGCAAAAATAAATGGAACCAATCACAGCCTTTGCCTGGATTGTTCCTCTTTAACAGATGTTAATAGAAATGGCCCATGTTATCCTGAGCTCTCCAGCTGGATGCTGGACACCCAGGAAAAGATGGGAAATGAGGCCGGTTCTCCTGAAATCTACTCCATTAACAAATGAGTTGAGTTGCTTCCCTTTTTCTACTTATTCAAACTGCTACTGAGGATGGCCCCATATATTTCCTAGACCGTGTCAGATGTCTAGAAATCCCCTCAGTTGGAAGTGAGTGAAATCTGCATCTAATGAAAGGCAAGAGATGGCGAGGTGGAGGCAGGCTATGACAAGAAACCATAATCCATGTGTGGTTGAAGACATTTACAGAATGCTTGCTTCCTGCTCTTGTCCTGGAGCACTGAGGTCACTCTCAGTACCTGATGGCAAAAGGACAGAAGCAACCAGAAGCAGCAGAGGGAAAACTGGTCTTGGGCTTAGGATATTGGGTAAAGCACTAGACAGAAACTGAAGAAGTCCGAGGCAGGGCTGAGCTCCCAGAGCCTACCCTCAAGCCAATGGGTCCTGGTATGTCCAGCCCAAGGATGCAAACTCAGGGCCTTTGGGTATGTGCAGATGACAGAGGAAGGGCCAGGAACCATGCTGTCATCTCTAGAGGTCCATTAAATGGAGTTCCATACAAAAGAAGCCCTCTGGAAGTGTATGAGGGGGACGTGAGAGCTCCTTTGGAAACTGCATCATGTGTCTTTGTCTGGAGCTAGTGGTGTGAGTCAAGTGACTTCTTCAGCCTTCCTTCAGCTTCTTTCCCACGTGTTTACTAGATCCCTCCCAGGTTCCTCCATAACACGATCCTTCCTTTCAAAGACTTCCTCCAACAGAGCAGAGGCATTTTTGCCCTTCATGTCTGTTCACTTTAAAATGTGTTTCTCAAATTTGTGACTTTTACCGAAACACCCATGATGGGAATGGATGTAGCAAAGAGCTGTGGATTTAATGAGCAGGGGCTGTCCGCAGGCTTGGGTTTTTCAAATTTTCATGTAGGGGAAATGGCTTCTAATGCCTTTCTGTATGTTTCCATTTTCAAATGGAGATGCCTGGCACATAGAGAGAAATCCATACAATGTTGTTGAGTAAATATTGTGGGAAAAGTTTCATAGTCCCCCAGAAGGGAGCTGAATTTCCCTGAAATAATTCCTGTTTTAGTTTCAAGGGCTTTATCTATTGAAAAAATATAAAATAGCTTTCATCTCCTCATTGCATCCCTCTCTCTCACACACAGACATTCTGAGAATCAAAATGTTAGCCTTAGGACTCTCTGACATATGAATTAAGAGAATGCTTCCTCATTTCTCTAGTGGTCTAATAGAATATGTGCTTAGATATTCTGGAATTTTCATGAAGTGCGTAATTCACTCATTACTCTTATCTCCCGTAAAATGTTGTGGTTATAAACCCAGAATCCACTGCCTCCTTACTCATTCCTGGACGAGTCCTGATACTTTCGAGGTCACAGCTTTGGGTAGGCCACGGCTTGGTTGGCTCTGCAGTATTCTAGTCCCTTTGGGGGGACTTGTTCAAGAGTAATATGTGACTCTACTCTGTTACTCTGATAAACCAGACATATGTGGAAATTTGATCAAGGCTTCCAGGAAAAAAAAAAAAAAAAAAAGGTGTTTGCTTTCCTAAAGAAGAGTTTGGGAAGATACGTCCTATTTTCTTTGTGAGAAGATTTTCATGTTGGTTTGTGGCACCTGGAGTTCCTGGCACCATCTTGCTCCCAGGCTAAGGATGGCCAAGCAGACAGATGAAAGGAAGCTGGGACAGGCCGACATAATTGAGCTGTTGAATTTGCCAACTCTGGACCCCCATGCCAGACTGCTGGAGCTTTGAGCTTTGTAAGAGAGAGATAGTAACAGACAGGTCAAAATTTTTGGTTTCAGTGGATGCAACATCTTTGTAAGTGGCTGAGTGCTTCCTACCCTCTGCTACATCTCTATTACAACAAACTTGTTGTGTTAGAGAAATTCATCTTCTCCCCTAGGAAGGCTGTGATCATCTTGAGGGCAGAGACTGGTTTCTTTTTTGGTTTATTTTGTTAAGTTTTATTTATTCTTTAATGCTCAGAACCAGGCACAGTGAGTGCTCATGAATATTTTTAAAATTAAATTTTGTATTCAATTAAAACTTTCAGTATTCATAAGACTATCTATCTCTTCAAGCACACTAAGGCAACTCTTTCTTCTTTGCACTTAGAAGGATACAGAAGTGAGTAAGACTTGGAACTGTCTCCAAGATCTTTAAATCTAGTAAAAGAGACAGCTGCATGTATAACAAATTATAAGCCCCTACAAAGTGAAGACCATGGTGATATCTTCTCCCAAACAGAGTTTATCTGCAAGTAACAGTTAAACTAATCACAGTGGCTTTAAAATTAGGGATTCATTTTTCTCACATAATGAAGTGTCTAGAGATTGTTGGGATCAGCTGAGCAGTTAAAAGAAATCAAGGGGAAAGCTTTTGCAACCCGTGGGCTTTTTCCTCATAGTTGCAAGACGACTGCTGCATCTCCAGCCATCACGTCCTAATCAGAGCAAAAAGATGTGGAAGAGGGGTTGCCAGTCACATATCTCCTTTTATCCCAAAGCAAAAGGGGGCAAAGAAATGCCCCACAGAGATCCATGCTTAGTTTTTATTGGCCTGAGTTGGGTCAAATGGCCATTCCCATCTTCAAAGGGGGCTGAGTCAAAAGGGAATAGGGCTGGCCATCACAGTGGGTTGGTGTGGGGGATCTGGGTGCTCCGTGTCCAATCTTCCATGTCACCACAGGAATTTAACTATATGATCTTATTTACCTCCCCTAACAGCCCTAGTCGGTAGGTAACTTTACTCTTCTGCTTTACAGATGAAGAAACTGTGAATTAGCAGAGTCCAGGAAGCTGGACTCATCTAATCAAATAAATGTCACCTAGGAGCTCAGGTAGGACCTGGCCCTAAGAGAACCTTACTGTTTGCCTCTGCCTGACTCATCAGATCCCCTCACCTTCCACCCCTCCCCCCATCTTAGCCCCTGGCTTCTCTTTTCTTAGAGCATTGACTTTTTAGAAAACAAGCAGTTGTAAACTCTGTCTTTGTTCCTTTGAGATGCAAATCTGTTTAAAAGCCTCCTTTCAGTTTTGGGGCCAGGAATGTCTTTCCCAAGGACCTGGGAGCCATCCCTCTGCAAAGTAATCTTCAAGGAAGACTTTACCTCCCCCACCCCCAGCCACCTTCAGTGGGAGTACTACTCCAAGCTCTAAACCTCCCTTCTCTCCTGAAAGATACAGAAGGGTCACACATCACATGTTCTTGCTTGCAAAGAGTCAATTAACAAAGGCAGATGACCAAAGATAGCCTCCCCCCACCCCTTACAATTTTTTGCAGTGGAGTTGAGTGCTAATGGAATTCTGGTCTCTCTACCTCGAGGCAATCAACTTGAATAAAGTCTTCCTTGTTTTGTTTTTAATTTCTGCAGCTGAAAGCCCTGTACTGTGAGATGGATTAGAATCAGTTCTGAGAACTCTGATTCATGCATGGACCAGGTAGGAAGGTAAATTTAGCCAGAAGTAAGACAAAAAGGAATAGAGATGATTATGAGACGTTGGAGAATCCTCGTTCCATTGCAGTGGGTTGAAAAGCGTTCTCCCAAAATATATGCCCAACTCCTCACCCTGGTACCTGCGAGGCTTATGTGGAAATAGGGTCTCTTTAGGTAAAATCATGTCAAGGATCTCAGTATGAGAACATTCCAGATTTAGAGTGGTCCATCCTTACCTGCAACAATTTGTGTCCATACAATCAGAGAGAGGATGTGAGACACAGAGACACAGGGCAGGCCACATGGAAACTGAGACAGAGACTGGAGGGACATGGCCACAAGCCAAGGGACACCTTAGGGCCACCAGGAGCTGGAAGATGGGAGTCAGGGGTCCCTCCTAGAGCCTCTGGAAGGAGCTTCATCCTGCAGGCTCCTTGGTTTCAGACTCTGAGCTCCTCAACTTTGAGAGAATCAATTTCTGGTCTTTGAAACCACCAAGTTTAGATAAGTTGTTGCAGCCTCCCCAGGAAAAAAACACACTTGTCTGAAATCCCCAGGGTTGTTACCTGCCCTGATGAAATGTGGTTCCAAAACTCCCAGACCTGCCAAGATGTATCTCAATTTGGTGCCAAGTATCCTCATTTTTAAATATGGCCAGCAGCGTACTTTGTCCTAGTATTTTGCAGGTCAGCATTGCATAAAGCAAAGTTGATAAAGAACAGGTTTCGGGGGCAAAATCAACCTCCAGGTAGCAGATTAAGACCTCTAGATTTGGGGGTTGGTTTTGAATTTGATGTACAGTGAGTTGTTCTAGATGAGTTCACTTTACACAGTCGAGTTCTGCCTGATGGGGCTGGTGATTGTTGGTTCTGAATATTCTTTTACAATCAAGTCCACAGGGACCATCTCTTGCTACTCAGGACATGGACTCATGCCCACGTCCAGACACATGGAAGGATGCACTTGGGTAGTTGACCGGAAGGCAGAACCCACAAAGGATCCCCGCCCATTACCCAGTATCTACAAAATAGAGCTATTTCCAACCTCTACCAATGTCTTGGTTTTGCAAGGTTGAAACCTCAGCTTTGATTTCTGAATTCAAGAAGGAAAAAATCATCAAGAAACATCATTGTTTCGTCCTAACCAGAGGCCAGGCTCCTGGGCATCTTTCCCATTAAGTTAATGAGAGTTTCAGTACAAATAGAGTCTCAGTATCCAAGCTGAATGTTCACAGTCTGGCTACATTTTAATATTTCATGTGCTGTCTCAAAACGCTAGCTACACTCTCAGAAATGTTTTGCAATGTAACAAAATGATAATCAAGTCTGACTTAAAGATACATTGTTTTTTTTTTTTTCTATAGGCAGAAATGAAGCGAGAGAGCATTTGTTTTACCTCTGTGTATTGCTATTCTCCACCAGTTCCATTAGATGCTATCATCTACAGAGAAGAGAAACAATGTGTTTTCATGATGAAGGGACTGAGTCCAGTCGACAGATAGGGTCTTTTTAATGGGTGAGACCTGTGAGTCCACCCCTAGACCCATTCCCAATAATCATGGACTGTTACTGTATTTGAAGTAAATCACAGGCGTTTTCTATACATTGGAATTGATTTTGTTTTGTTTTCTAACAAGTGGGACATTCGGTTGGCCACAGGATGAGGGCGGAGGGCTGGGCTCATAGCTCAGGTCCTTATGGTGCCATGTGATCTGTGAGCGAAATGACTTCACAAGTCTTCCACATCCTGGAGCTGGTAAAGGGGAAAAGTTGCACCGGCATGCTCGTGAACTTGGAGATGGATGACACGTGTCAGTGCTTCCTTTGTCAGAAATCGGAGACAATCCACAGACCCGACATGGGCTGCATTTCTCATCCACCAATGAAACTGTTGGACGTAATCAGCAGGGCCAAGAAGGCTGGAATGAAAGGGGATTTCAGGTGATAGCAGCCTTAACATTACGGGGATTTATTCTCCATTAGCAGCCCCCTTTGGGCTTCTTGTGACATGGAGGGGAGTAGTCATTTTGGTGACCGCATCTTTTTTAACACTTCCTGATCTCTGTGTGACAAATGGAGCCCGATCCACGCTCAGAACTTGGGCAGTATGACAATATAGCTGGAATTCTATAGACCTGTTCATCTTTATTGTGTGCATTCTTATGGAAACACGGGGCAATATTTCCATGTAGTATTCAATAAAAGTTCCCTTTTTAAATAAAGAAATGTGAGTACAATAATATATCCACTTATCGACAAATACTAAGAAATAGAGTAAGTAGACCTCAGGTATGGGGGTATCTCCAGATGCTGTGTAACAGGACACTGATGCTCACAGAACTCTGTATGTTGGCCTCTGTGGCCCCTCTGGTCTCAAACACCGATCCCTAACTACTCTAATAACTACTCATCCTTCTTTCCTTACTAAAAGTGTCCGAAAATTTTTAGAAGTGGGGAATGAGTGCGTCTAAAGAAACACACACACACAAAATCTAAGTGTAGGTAGACATGCCTCATAGGTAGACATTGCCATATGACTCAGTTTGAGCCAATAAGCTGGAAATAAATGTGAGGTTGTTAGCAGCGATTTTCCAAGGAAAAGGAAAGTGAAGAGCTGACTCAAAGGGCAGACATTCTCTTGCTTTTCTCACCTTCTCCCCTGTCCTGCCTGGGACATGGAAGCAATGGCTGGTGTCACAGAAGCCGTTTTGTGATATTGAGGTAGTCTGGATTCTACAAGCCAGGCACTGCAGGAGACAGGAAAGAGAGAGGACAGGATGTGTGTGGTTATTGGTAGCAGTGAGGCTCTGCAGCACCCACCCTACCACCTACCTCTGGACTTCATGGTACGTGAGCGAAAAAGAAACCCTTGATTTGGAGAAGATCTATGTTGACTACAACTGAACAGAATTCCTAATTGGCAAACCATCAGTGCCCCCAAGCTTCCTTAGTTCCTACATGTAAATCATGCATAACCCTTACACTGCTAGTTGGCCCCTTCACTCCATCAGCCTTCCAAATCCTCATCTTCATGGAGAAATAAAGAATAACTTTTATTTCTCTATCTTTGTTCCACATTTCAGCAGACAATATTCTTTACAATAAAAAAAATCTCTGATTGTTCCCCTCGGTGGATCCCAGTTCCTAACCCACAGGCACTCATGGTTTATAAAGGACCAGCTCCTCTATGAGTCCCGTACCGCCTCCCCGTAGGAACCAGAGGACATCCTCCTCTCTCACAGAAACATCTCTACTTGTTACCACCCAATGGAGAACCCACGGGGCATTCTGGGTCTCTGAGCACCTTGTAACAGCAAGAGACGTTTTCTCTCGAAAGGAATGTGACTGTGTTAAAATTAAAGCACACCAATCCTTAACTAAAAGGACAACCATTTTTAAACCATGTGTGTGCATCTGGGACACTTTAAATCAGGTCCTTGAGGAGCCTTAGAAATCACAGAAATTGGAAGGTTCCTCCTACCTAAGCCCATTTTAAAATCCCAGCTTCTTTGAAGGGGTGGCGGTTAGTGGCCGGCGATGGGATGTTGAGTGGCTCCTAATTGAAAGCTCCCCATTACATCCTAGTGGGGAGACACAGGTGGATTTTAAAGTCTGGATCTGGCTACAAGTAGGACTGGGTAAGTATCAGCCTTGTCTAATGGCTTTTGAAATGGCATATCAGTTCTATTTTTTTTTTTTTTTACTGCTTTTGTAAATATATTAAGGAGAAAAAATTTCACACCCTACCCGTAAAAAGCTTTTAGCGTAATCAAAGTCAGCCATTAAAAAACAGACCTTTACAGCACCAGTAACGAATCTTTTCAGAATACTAAAAGGATGAAAAATGGTAAGATCATCATTTTGATCCCATTCCGATATTATTTCTCCAACTCAGAGCTAACTCTCAGGATAAATGTCAATTAAAAAATGATAAGCCAATGTAAACTAAGCTTTCCCCTCTCAAAAATATATGTCTTCCTTGTTTGTCCTCGAAGTGTTAAAAACTTAAGTGAAATTTCTCACTCATTTCTTCATCAAATATTGAATTGGTCGGTGGCCGGTGTTTTGTTCTCTTTGACAAATACCTCTGTGCCTAAAAGGAGAACATTGGTACGCAGGATATTTGGTGGTGAAAATCCTCCAATGAAGGGAGCAAACAGGACACACATTTAAAATGACTTATACACCGGCACCTCTGTGGCTTAGCTGGTTGAGCGTCCAGCCCTTGGTTTCAACTCAGGTCATGATCTTAGGATCGTGAGATTGAGCCCCATGTTGGGCTCTGTGCTCAGGACAGAGTCTGCTTAAGACACTCACTCCCTCTCCTTCTGCCCCTCCCCTGCCCTGGGTCTCTCTAAAAATAAATAAATACATCTTTTTTTTTTTTTTAAGAATAAAATAAAATAAAATGACTTATACAAGTCATAAGCAAAAATACCATCAGGTGCCAAGTAAAGCAATGTGAATGCATGGTAGGGGCTGGTAAGGCAATAGGGAACAGTGGGGACTGTGGTCATCAGCACGGAGCCCACACCCTGGCTAAAACGGAGCACCTGGGGTGGGACTCCACTTTAGGAAATCTTCAATCAGCAGAGGAGAAAGACAAATTCTTTGGTTTTAGAATGCTTGTGTGCATAAGAACAAAAACTTCCGCTTCTGTGACCCACGTCCTGGCCACGTGTCTGCATGAGACTTAGTGACCTCAGTCCCTTGGGAGCAGTGAATACTCAGAAATTCAGGAATAATTTCTCCTACTCTCCCACCCTTCTCTCCATCAATAAATATGAATCCAAAACAACAAAGGCCAATGCCCACTGCCTAGCTCTGCTACTGTGTTGCGCAAGTCTCTGAAATTAAGTTTTACTCTGTAAATAAATAACCACAGTCTGCAAGTTTGGGTGATACACAAGGACACTGGTGCCCTAAGCTAGCAGGAAGTCCCGAGTAAGAAGGCTTCAGGTTAATTGTTCCAGCAGCTCAATATTTCTCAAAAGGTCCAGAGTTCTTTCTATCTGTCTGGCCTCCATTCTTGGGGATGCCTCTGTCCCAGACCTGCCACTGATGGCTGTAACTGTCTCGTGGTCACGCTCGGACCTAACGTCACCATTCCTGGCTTTACTCCTATCCCTGAAAGCCTGTTTTTTTCTGAGAATTTTCCATCATTCTCCAAACTGAATCCCTGGCAAAATTAATGAATTGACAAACAGAAAACAGTGTTTCATACGCATTGATTAGCATCTCCCCATTTCCCCTGTCCTCCAGACCCTGGCAACCATAATTCTATTCTTTGCTTCTGTGAGTTTTGACCTTTTTTTTTTTTAAGTAGGCTCCAAACTCAGCAAGGAGCCAAACGTGGAGCTTGAACTCATGACCCTGAGATCGTGACCTGAGCCGAGATCAAGAGTCGGACGCTCAACCAACTGAGCCAGCAGATGCTCCAAATTTGGCTCTTGAAGACTCCTCAGGTAAGAGGGATCAGGCCATATTTGTTCTTCTGCAATGGGCCTTTTTCCCTGAACGTGTGTCCTCCAGGCTCACGTGTCTTGTCACATACACATAACCCAGAACTTCCTGTGTTGTTAAGGCTGAATAATATTTCATTGCGCGGATATACCACCCGTAGCCGTTCATCCATCCATCTGTGGACATTTACTGTTTCCACATCTTGGTTGCACCAACAGCACCCTGACCAACCGGACCGTGCTTGCCTCCCTGCAAGACCTCTGCTTTGCAACATTGCACTTCCAGATAGCCACACTGTGCACTCGCAAACCCATGAAGAGGGAGAATCTGGGGCTAGAGTTCTTACCAACTAAAAGGGAAAAAAGAAAATGCTGTTTTTTTTAAGCATCTATAACAAAATAAGCACATTTAATCTATTTTTGGTCATCAGAAAGCAGCCCCACTCTTTCTTCTTACTCCCTGCATGAGTATTTGGGAAGCCTGAGTCCTTCAGCTCACCTGGTTGGTCAAACTGGCTCAGGTGTCTTCTGGGAGCTCCGAGGGTCGCACCGCACTTGCCACCATCAGTCGAGTGTATTAAGAAGATAATCATCTTACAGATGAGAAATTTGAGCATTTAAGATGCCTGGGGACACTCCAGGGCCACGCAGTAGATGGCAAGGGCAGGGTGAAGATGAGGGCTTCTGTGACACTCCAGTCTATGTTTTCAGCACCCCCTTATGGGGACAGAGACCCCTGATCCAGGAGAGACAAGCAACAAGCAGCAGGCAGGGGCGCGAGGCACCTTTCCAGAGAGAGGAATCTGGATGTTTTGCTTCATGTCCCATTGAGGGACATTTGGGAGAATGGAAAATGATAAGCTCACTCCATTTCCTTTAATTCAGCATTGGCTAGACATCACCGTGCACGCCACCAGCGGAAAGGCTCAGTTACCCAACTACGGAGGGACCCTGCGGACCCAGGAGAGTGAAGGCACACTTCAGGTCCACACCTGGTACTGCGATGAAGACCCAAAGAGCGAGCCAAAGAGCGAGCCGGTGAATATTTGTACGCCACGGACCATGAACTCCAAGTGGAAATTTAACATGCTGTGTGTATATATTATCATCCTAAAACCGAAATTAATCTGCATCATTTATAGAGGAGGGCGACTGAGGTGTCCTAGATACTAAAAGGTTTGTTTCCACAGTGGCAAGACCATGGCCTCATCGCATGGAGATGATGGAGGTCTGCTGCAGGAGGCGATGTTTGGGAAGAGCACTGATGTAGGAAACTATGTCTGATGTTCAGCGGCGAGCTGCTCGGGGTAGGAGACTACTTCACCTCCCACCTTTAATCAGTGACCCGCAGCCTGACTTCACCTGCCCGCCCTGAAGCAACAGAACTCATTGTCTGGACTTGACAATGGACGATCAGGCTCTCTCGGTCTTGAAAAAGCAAAACAATGTGTGTTTCCCCACTAATCCTCTTTACACAGAGAAGACAACGCAGTCTTACACCTGCAAGTTCTCCTCTGTCACTGCCTTCCGCCAGAGGCTTGTGGCCACAGGGTTACCATAACAGAAGGAAGAAAGCCTCCAAACTTGAACCACTGCTAGGGTGCTCAACAGCAACAGCTTTAGGGAGCCTTTCGCACCGAGCTTCGTACCAGAATTACAAAGCCAGAGAAAGCCTGTGGGTGGGATTTACTGCAGATGATTTTTTAACCAGAGGGAAATTGAAGAGCCTATCACTCTGGTTTTGTGCAAGCAGAGTGGGTTGTATGATACCAAAGATAACACATCTGCATCCACACGGGCTTTAATTCTTCCAATGATCCCTCTGTGACACGTTCGCACTGCCCTGGGCCCCAGGCAGCTTCCCAGGTGCTCATTCCCGGGGGTCACCTGGAAAAGCAGGTGTGGGTGGGTGTTTAAGTACGTGGCATCTGGCCAAGTGACCACAGCGTTCAAAAGACTCTCACAAAAGGATTCTTCAGATATGGTATATATATATATATGTATATATACACATATATATATACAGTGGAATACTACGCAGCCATCAAAAGAAATGAAATCTTGCCATTTGCAATGACGTGGATGGAACTAAAGGGTATTATGCTGAGCGAAATAAGTCAATCAGAGAAAGACAACTATCATATGATCTCCCTGATACGAGGAAGTTGAGATGCACCATGGGGGGTTTGGGGGGTAGGAAAAGGATAAATGAAACCTGATGGGATCAGGAGGGAGACAAACCATAAGAGACTCTTAATCTCACAAAACAAACTGAGGGTGGCCGGGGGGAGGGGGGAGGGAGAGGGTGGCTGGGTTAGGGACACTGGGGAAGGTATGTGCTATGGTGAGTGCTGTGAAGTGTGTAAACCTGGTGATTCACAGACCTGTTCCCCTGGGACTAATAATACATTATATGTTAATTAAAAAAAAAAAAAAAGGATTCTTCAGAAGCCATTTTCTCTCACCCAAGCTATTTCTGGGACTCCGAGGGTTTCAGGGTTTCATTAGTTATGTGTGTGTGTGTGTGTGTGTGTGTGTGTGTGTGTGTGTGTTTCAATAAAACCCAGGAAGTTTAAAGAGCTATTTGAAAAGAAGTGTGTGTGTGTTCAGGCAGAGTTTGCCCAGAGGTGGTTTCTGCCACCGTGTCATCCTGACCCCCATTTCCCCAACCCCGAGGGACTGTGATGTTTTTCAGAGACAGTGATTGATAATATATAAAGAGAGTCTTTTAAACTCTGTGATAAGCAGGTGGCATATTATGCTGTTTGCCAAAGATTCGATTCAGTGGGTGAATCCCGGTGCAAAACTCATTTTAATGAAATGCTTTTTGAAAATCAAAACCGGAGGAAAAAAAAAAAGACGTGATCAGCATTGCTGTTCAACAACTGTCCAGGAGTGTGCTAAAACCATAATTACATTTTTTAGACTCAAATTTAAAAAGCTTTGTGTGAGCAAAATAAATAAAAATGGTTAGGATTCAGATGGACCAGGACAGCTGAATTAGAAATGCTCATCTTTTATTAATCAATACATTTTGCATAAGAAGTTTATTTTACTAGCTTGAGCCAATGTAACTCAATTATTTTACATAATCATGGGAATAACTGGGCTTTGACAATTTGATGCTATTTAGCAAAACCATAATTTTGCAGAGGCTCAGATGAGCCAAATTCGCTTGACTGGTTCCCTTTGTCATCACAGACTGTCTCTGAGACCAGTGTCCACATGCCAGTGATTCACCTACAGCTGAGTGTTACTTGCCCCCGCTTAATAATCTCACTCATCCCCCCCTTTCTGCTAGGATGTTATGTGGGTAAGGAGGAGAAGGACCAATGGATGACAGCCAGAGAATACCTGGGAATGGGTCCCCCACTTGTAAGATCTCCTCACCTAAGCTGAGTCACATAGCACAAAGCTTTTCTTGCCTGGGTTCCTGAAGACAAGATCATACAATTTGGGGTGAGGTCTTTAATGATTCTTGATCTCCATAATGAATGTGATTCCACAGACACAAACCAAAAGAGAAATAAAGTAACCAAGGCAAGGTTGACAGTTACTGCAAAGAAATCACAGATAAGACACTCTGTTTCAACTAAAAGTGGATGAGCCAGGAGTCAGCCTAGGTCAGACTCTAAAACTCACCACCCCTGTAGGATACACCACTGCCTCCTTTTATAGACAGGCAGTAGAGTCCTTCTATGAAAAATAGAAAGGTTTGTAGGAAAAAAAATGTGAATTTTAGGAAAATTAAGCCCAAAAGTGTCATGTGTTCATTTTTAAGGGAGGACAAGATATCATCAGGTTTGTGTGTAGCCAGAAAGAAACCTCGTCTTTACTATGGCGGCATAAATACGTGAAAGGATTCTGTCTTCATATAGACACAGGCAGTTTATGGCCGATGTGCTGACTCAGCCAAGAGTATCAGCATGTGATATTTGTCCTCATGGTCACAGGATGGCTGCTGGACCTCCAGGCATCACAGCTATATTACAAGAAAGAAAAGGAGGGACTTGTAAAGTTCTCTTGCTTTTGTGTGTGTGGGGGGGTGGGGATTAAGTAGGGTAGAATATCTGTTCTAAGGACTTCTACTTTCCTGTCATCAGGTTCTCAGGTCAAAGGGGATCCCATAATGATTCAGCATTATAAGGAAACCTGGGAGATATTTTTTTGTTTTCAAAAGACAAATGAGAAGATAGTGGAGAATGACTCTGGAGCCGCTCACCTGGATATCTAGCATGCGTATTGAATTCTACCGTGAAATGAAGGATGCTTCCAGCCCCTCAAGAGAATGAACACACACATTTCTAAGTTTTATTTGGGTTGAATTTGATTTTAACTAAGTTTAGAACCTATCTGGAGTATTGATTTTAACAAGCGAATTTTTCTACCGCTTTGATCAGCAGTCATAAGAGAAGGATATGGAATTATTTTTGAAGACAGAGATCTCGTAAAATGATTCTGGTATGGTCAGAAGGCAAAGTTGGAAAAACGGTGGTAAACATCAGTTCGCTACCCAAAAATGACAAAGAGTGATAAGATAAGGAAAAAGCAGAAGAAATAAGAATTGTCAGCATCAGCAAGTACAGGGCCTTTCACAACATTTAAAAAATAAATGAGGGACTTACGCATCTGGACAAGATGGTATAAAAGGAACCAAGTTACCCTCTCACCCACCACAAACCAAAACAAACAAACCAAACAAACAAACAAACAAAAAAATCCCCCAAAACTAAAATTCATGAAACAGTAATTTGAAAGACACTGAGCATCAGAAGTGAAGACTGATTCTTGATAGACAAGAAACAACCAACCACACTCCTCTACTTGCTGCCTTGGGAGTGTTTATGGTCTACGGCATAAAAGGGGAAACTGAGGGAGGCAGGGCCTGGCCATGTCCCTGAGCAGAGGAGGCAGAGGGGGATAGCTCAGGGAAACCAGGGAAGCTAGAAGTCCTAGGGAAGAGTAGCCAAGAGAAGCCAGAGCTGCACACAGGGAACCCTGTTGAGCAGCATGGCAGGGTGGGGAGTTGGGTGGTGGGCAGGAAATACCGAGTCAGGTGCTGATCAGTGCAGGTGTGTAAGGAACTATCCAGGCTGAGGCCAGAACTATCCAAAAGATTTAGAGAGAAGCTACCTGGTGAGAATGTCCGAGAGAGAACAGGGTCCCTTCCTGCCCTCCGGAATGGAGGACTCCATCCTTAATGGGCACTGGGGGTTGGGGGTGATGCTCAGGTGGGCTTTGCCTGGGCAGTAAGGGACAGATAGCTGCAAACCCAGCACACCTCCCTCCGTGCCACCCAACAGAGCACAAAAGCAAGACCCTAAAGGATCCGGCTATTGTTGGGTGACTTAATCGCACAGGATTCCCAGGCAGGGGAAGAGGCAGAAAAACACAGCTCTTCAACACCACCGAGTGGGACGGACACCAAAGTCAGAATTAGTGCAGGAGCAGGAGAGCAGCCACCACAAACCCGAGTGCCCAGAAGTTAAGTACCGCGTCGCGATCTTTAAAATGACCCACACTGAATTTCTGAAGTTGACGTCAGTGTTTGGGGTGAAAAATACTCCAGAAGAGATTCATATGATTAGACTAGAGAAGCCATTTTTGAGCATTCATGCATAACTGGAGAAGATACCCCCCCTTCCCCCAAAACACAGAGAGGGAAGCAACTGCCAAAAATGGAGGGAGCGTCTGTCAACATTGGGACTACATCAAGCAGTTTAATGCTTGGGAGAGAGGTGAAAAAGGAAAAAAAAAATTGAAGAAATAATGGCCACTGTTGTCCAAACTTAATGAAAACTATAAAACCTACAAATCCAAGAAGCTCCACCGACCTCCCTGTGACTGTGTTTCATTTTTATCTGTCGCAGTGGGAAACCTGGCAGACAGCCAATCAACTCCTGTCGAGTGGAATTACATTGTTTCAAATGATAAATACATAGTCATCTCCGTTTACAGTGCCTTGTTTGGAATGAACTGCCTTTTTTAAAAAAATCTACCTTTATTTATAAAATTTGTCCCTCATTCTAGTATCAAATAGTGCAATATGAGCAGACACTCAGGTGTGGCCACCTTCACGTTAACAAGAGAATTCACCAGTGAGTAACTGGGGTTGGAAAAATCCCCGAGGGGTTTGTTTTCTCACTTGCTGGGGGTACTGAAGGGGTAGCTCATGGGCTGGTCCTTGAAGACACTGCTCTGAAGGGCACAGATGATGAGAACTGCAGGAGATCTCGACCCCGACTCTGACTTCATTCACACATCGAGGTGCCATGATTCCACTCATAAGCATCCACATTCCCTTATGATTCCGGAGAGAATGAGTTTCAGGCCACGTGGTGGAGGGGCCACGGACAGCTGGTTGAAATTCGGGCTCCGAGGGCAGCTGTGTGTCCCCCAGCCAGGAAATTCCGTGCCTCAGCTTCCTGGTCTATAAATTGGTGCTGAATATATTAAGTAGTTTGAGAAGAGATGTACATTTTCTGAAATAGTAAGATGTCTGGAAAGTGGAATTATTAAGAGAGCCTGTATGGTGTGTGTCTGCCACGACATGCCTGTTTTAGTATTCAACCAACTAATGTATGCATAGCATTTCCCCCTAATATATGCATAGCATTTCCCCCTTTTACACCTGATGTTTCAGAAGCCAGAAGTGGTTTGTGTTAGGTCGACGGCTCCGGGAATGCAGGAGGAACAATAAAAATGGCCACTGGGCCATCATCTTCCAGGCTGCCCTCTTCCTTTACCCATGACTCTCCCACCAGAAGGACGTATGCTGAGGACACATCACCATAAGTAAACAGATACCTATACAGCAAACAGGAACATGAGGACTCCCCCTATCCTCCAATCACCAAATACCTTACCTTATATGGCTATGAACCTATGCCCTGTCTTAACCCAGATAAAAGACCCACTCAACCCCCTCCGGGGTGCGACTTCCCCAATTCTCCTCTCCTGAGTCGTGGAACCTCGCCCAAGGGCACCTTTAATAAACTTTGCCTTGCGCCTATCTCGCCTGGTGTCATGTGTATCTCGCCTGTGAAACCTTACAGTTTGCCTTTCTCCTGTTCCCAGTGAGACATTTGCTGGTGAAAGTCCTTGGCTGAGCCTGTATGCTTGCTCATTTAAAAAGAAGACATTTGTTTAAACACTGGCTACTGTGCAATGGAATATTATGCAGCCATCAAAACCCCCAAAATCTTGTCATTTGCAACGACATGGATGGAACTAGAAGGTATTATGCTGAGCAGAATAAATCAATCAGAGAAAGACAATTATCATATGATCTCACTGATATGAAGAATTTGAGAAACAAGACAGAGGATCACAGGGGAAGGGAGGGGAAAATGAAACAAAATGCAACCAGAGAGAGAGACAAAGCAAAAGAGACTTAATCTCAGGAAACAAACTGAGGGTTGCTGGATGAGAGGGAGCAGGGGAGGGATGGGACGGCTGGGTGATGGGCATTGGGGAGGATATGTGCTATGGTGAGTGCTGTGCATTGTGTAAGACTGATGAATCACAGACCTGTACCCCTGAAACAAATAATACATTATATGTTAATAAAAATTAAAAAATATAAATAAAAATTGGGTACTGTGCCTGCAGCTCCCTACACCATCCTCACACTGACTCAAAGCCACTTCTTGAGTGGGGATGTCCTTGGCTATCCTGCCTAATGCATTCCCTAGACACTCCACTCTGTATGGCCCTGCCTTGCTCCATGTTTCTCTGTAGCTCCTGTAACCCTCTGAGAGAGCATCTGTCAACACTGGGACAATATCAAGCAGTTTTTTGTTTTTGTTTTTGTTTTTGTTTTGTGGTGCTTCCTCTACTAATATCTCAGCCATTCAAAAAAAAAAACGATGGTCTCCCTTTTGCTACAGTATAACTTACATGCACTAAAATTCGCCCTATTTAGTGGTATTTCTGAGTTTTGAAGGATGCACAATTGTATAATCACCACTCCACTCAAAATGCAGAAGCGTCCCTTAACCCTAATAATCACTGCATGAGTCTGTACACAGCTTGTGGGGAGCCCTTTGTTCCCCAGAGCCCAGCCCCTGGAAACCACTCAGCTCTCCCACTTCCTGTATTTTTACCTCCTCTGGAATGAATGATAGTGAAATCCGAGGTCGCATAGTCTTTTGAGTCTGACTTCTTTTACTTCACGCAATGCACTTAATTTCATTCATGCTTTTGCTTGTATCAGCCACTCATTCCCCTGGCATATGGGATGGATGGCAGAGGAACACCTGAAATCGTGCTCAACACCATTACCGATTACAGCAATGCCAGTGAAGACCACAATGAGACATCACTACCTACCCCTCAGCAGGGAACAGTCTGAAAGTTTCTGATCATGTGAAGCATACACTTACCATTTGACCCATCAGTCCCACTTCTGAGCATTCACTCAAATGCAATGAAAACCTATGTTCACCTATGTTCATACTTATGAGTGTAAACATTCATATGGATTCATTTATCTTCATCCCAAACTGTAAATAACCAAAATGTCCTTCAACTGGTGAATGACAAACAAGCTGTGGCATATGTAGGGCTTGGCTACTACTCAGCAGTAAAAATGACCTACTCTGTATTTCAATTGTGCATGAATTTATCGTCTCCCCCCACCCCCCACCCCCGTGTGAGAATGTAACCTACAGGGGGTAGAATTTTTGTATCCAGTGCTATTGATTATTTTATCCAGGAGAGTGTCCAGCCTGTGATTGGCCCTGTGTAAAAAGGTGTTGGAAACATCTAAATGAATTTACTCAAGAGTCTGTAGAAGAACAGAAGTGCCCAGAAAGCAGGAAGGCCCACCACCTTAACAAGCACATTAAAACGATGTTTCGTGTCTGGACCAAACTCTGGTCAGGCTCCTCTGAACCTCTTCTCCACGATGCCTGACCCTTGGCCTGTAAAGCCTTGGACAAACTCTAACAAAGCTGCTAACAGCTCAAGGCCACCCCCTAGACTGACCCATTAAAGTACCTGCCTGAGAAAACTCGAATCTTCTGAAAGAATTGAGGGTTTATGCGGGCCAGCAGCCACCTAACTTTGATAAGCGCCATTCACGAGCTTATAAGACCAGCTGAGTTGCATGTGAGCCAAACCTTGCTCCTCAGTCTCCACTTCCTTGATCTTTCTGTCCTCCTTCTCTCTTTGAAAGGCTCGGTCATTTCTGTACAAATCCAAGGTGAGCTCAGTTCAGGTTGGACTCATCAACCACTGCAAGAATGATGACCTTTTAAGATCTGTCCGTGCAGTTTAATGTGTGCCGTGCTTCTCATGGACTGAATGTCTGTGTTCCCCCCAAGAGTCATATGTTCACGTCATACCCCCCGAGTGTGCTGGTATTAGGAGGTGGACACTTGGGGGCCATTAGGGTTCCATGAAGATGTGAGGGCAGAGCTTCCACACATGGGGCATCTCCCCCCCACCCCCGTGTTCTCTGCACCAAGAAGCCAGCTGTTTGCAATCCAGAAAAGACCACCTGCCAGGAACAGGAGCAGGCTGGCCTCTGGTCTCAGTCTTCCAGCCTCCAGGTGGGATATTTTGTGCATCCATGGACTGACCCCGACACATCACGGCCACTCACAGCCCATGATATGTTCCCTTTTGGCCTTGTGCCCCCTGTGGGCTTGGACTAATGTCCATTATTACATGTCCTGCAGAATCATGTCACTGCCTCCACTTTCTGAGTTTATTGTGTCATTAGAGTGAACAAAACTCTTCCCCTCTCCCTCCCCCGAAGTTGTTACATTTCCAGCTCTCCGTGGCTAGCTAGATCTAGAGTCAAGGGGAAAATCCAATTTTGCATTAGAGATCTCACTTTTCTCGAGAAAATTAAGAGCCTCCAGTGTGAGAAATCCAAGTGAAAACAGGAGTCATGAGTGTATTTAAATTTCCCCCTCCCCGAATACTCAGCTTCGGAGTGTAGCTCAGGTTTACCGGAAAGGACCTGGCTGAAGCATTGTCCCCAAAACTACTTATAATTTCCCCTTTTCTTCTATTATTACAAGACCCGTCACGATTGTAAGATTCAGACGGAAGTGAAGCCCGCGTCTAGCGGAAGGCCGGGGAAAGATAAACATTCTTCCCCTAGAACGTCCTTGCTGGAAAGCTTCCTGAATCTGACGAGATCTAATTAGGCCTCCTTTTTTCCACTGGGTGTGATTCAACATCCCTTTCACACAAGACACACTTTAGGATGGTTGTAAAATATCGGAGGTTGCAAATAGGTTTACAAGTCATGGTTTCGAGACGTTTGCTGCAGGAAAAGAGGAAATCCTTTTCTTTCTTCAGATCTGCTGCGAAACCCCTCGGTTCTTCAAAGTGGAAATGATTATTGAGAAGAACAAACGGGAGACTGCCTCAGAGAGTCTGCTTGTGGAATGTGATGAGAACAGAGGGCCTCATTAATTGTATCTGGCATTATGAGTTTGCTGTGAGAAACCTTAACTTCTTCTAGCTAAATGAAAAACAGGTGGGTTTCCTGTAACGGCATCATTATCTCCGACTTTCTTTTCCCCCTTCGAAGTGACCGGTGAGGTTCTAATGAATTTTTAAATGCAGTTAGGACCTGTTAGGCGGCAACAGTGGAAATAACCATGATTTTGTCACAGGCCCCCTGCAAAAGTGCAGGCAGATGCTGTGTTCAGGGTGGGTCCTCCGTGGTGGTCCCCCACGGGGTTCCTCCCTGGCTGACCCAGCCTCATCACAGAATGGACTCAGAATGGGCCTGGCCAGAAGGTTCCAGACTCCAGCATTGCCTGGGAGAGGCAGCAGCACCCTAAAGGTTGAAAAAACCAGATCGCTGTCTGAGCTCAACTTCAGACTAACAAAGCTGCCAAGTTGTCTTAGGCGCTTAAACAATCTTTGGATTCCCTATAACTGGGATTAAGTATCATCCAATAGCTTTGCTCTTTCATGCCATAAAAGGAAGGGCAGTGGAAATAATTAGATTTGCCTAAAATTCTCCAAAGTTTAATTAATTTAGAACTCGTATAAGAGCTCCTTTGTTCCTAAAAGTTGTGATTAAAAACACATATTTCTAAGAGAGTACATTTTCCTAAATTAATTATGCATAAGTACAATAAGCTTATAAAATATATATTTCAATGAGTGTTAACTTTAAATATTAAAAACACACCCTCCTTTTCTTTTCCCCATCTTCCCTTCCTGCCTCCCTCCCTTCTTTCCTTCTTTGCTTCCTTCCTCTTTTCCTCCCTTCCTTCCCTCCTTCCTTTTCTTCTTCTTCTTCTTTTTTTAAGATTTTATTTATTTATTTGACACAGAGAAAGTGAGAGAGACAGAGAGAGAGGGCACAAGCAGAGGGAGCAGCAGGCAAGGGAGAAGCAGGCTTCCTGCTGAGCAAGGAGCCCAACGCAGGGCTCCATCCCAGGACCCCGAGATCATGACCTGAGACGAACACAGACTCTTAACTGTCTGAGCCCCCCAGGCACCCCGCTTTTCTTTTTCTTTTTGATCATGAGCCAGCAAGCTGCATGGACCAGTACTGGGAAGCAGCCTTCATACCTTTCCCGGACCAGCCGCCTCCCTTCCATGAGACGAATGACCAAGCAAAGAGTAGAACCACCGTCCAAATCCATCCATCCATACTCCCACTGTACGCAGGTGATAACCGATGCTCAGGCATTGACAGCTTGTCAGGGAGACAAATCTCTCCATGTATCCAATCATACACCCTACCAAGTGTCCGTCTGCAGCACGCCGTGGTTCACGAGCTACTCCATAACGTGCTCTCGGGCTACAGTGTACGTTCTAGGAGGTTCGCTGGTTTGTGGGTTTGTTTCTCCATCAGTCTTTGAAGCTTTTCTACTCCTCTGTATTTCCTCAAAGTATTCCACAAAGACGTAGGCGTTTTTCAGACCCCTCTCCTGTCCCTGATGGACACGTTGGCTATTTTCAGCTTTTCTCCCCAACACAAAATGCCACAGTGGCCGCTCTTGATAGTCCATGGATATATGACTGTTTCTTGAGCTATTACAATGAGTGCAATTGCAGGGGGAAGGGCTCACCCCTTTTAAAATGGAATAGATGCCGTCTCGCAGACCTCCCTCTCCATGCCAACTCAGCCTTCACCCATGATTCTGCCCTGCATCTCACAGCTGGCCGAAAGCTGCTGTTATCAGATTCCCCCACATACATGATCTTAATTGGCTTTTTGTTGAATTTTGGCCATTTCTTAAAATCATATTTGTGTGTTTATTGGCTCTCTGCCTTTCTCTTTTGGTTCTCCCTATGTGATTTTTGCTCCGACAGTCTTCAAAGGGATGGACCAGTTCTCGTAGGGTCCCACGCTAGCTAACAGCCTTGCACTGTGATATCACCCAGCTGGGGGTCTTTGTGGGAGGTCGAAGAAGACGCAGGAAGCCCCTTAAGGAGAGCATTCACAAGCGCTCACTACGTGTGAGGCATTTGGCAAAGTACTTTGCATATGTGTGTGTTCTCAACCCAACAGCAGCCCAAGGTGAGACGGGCCATTGTCTTCTTAATGCAGAGAACACACAAAACGAACCCCGGAGAAGTAAAATGACATGTCCAGGGTCACAGACTTGAGGACAGCAGAAGCAGGACTAAAACCAGAGCCCTGCCATCAGCCAGCTGTCCCTAGTGTCCTCAGCCTCCTGGCTCAGACCAGGAGACGGGGAGCACGATGGCAACCCGGAACCCAGACGTTCCACAGAGCTGTGGGCTTACGAGGCTGACACACTTCCGACAGGCTGCTCAAAGTGACCCGCCCCTCGTGTGTCACGCCTCACTCCACAGTCCGCACACATCCCCAACGGGTGATGGGCTGGCAGGGGTTCAGATAGTTTGAACGCTCTGACACCGGATGATCTTGAGCACTTTACCCGTCCCCCTGAGCCTGTTCGTGCATGGGTCACATGAAAATAATGTGTAAACTTACTGATTCTGGGTATTGGTGCAGATTTCTAAGAACAAAAAGACAACCGTCCCCCGAAGCAGCTTGCACGGCCTAACCAGCACCCACGTACTCGGTGCTCATAAAACAGAGCACAGTGATTGCGTGGCCACAGCAGCAGCCGGGACGTTTACGGAGCCCACGGGGCTGTGGGCAGAAGGTCGGGTCTGACTCTTGAGTGAAGTGAGGATATAGGTTAGAAAGAAATGATCCAAACACTCAGATGTCACAAAAAAGAATGTGTCATTTCTGATCCATTTCAGCCCGAGCACCAAAATGTCATAAAATGTGAAGGCTCATTTTTATTCTTTGCCTCCACTAACCTCACTTCGGCTTCTCCTTAACACACCAGACAGGCTCCCCCATAAAAGGCAATCTTCTCGAAGTCAGTCATGCTTGTCACTCCGCAGACCCAGCCTGCCTCATTCCCAGAAACCACCCCCCCCACCCTCCATCTCCAAAGCCCCGGAGATGGGTTCCTGGTCAATTCTGTTGTTTCCACCATCCCTCACACAGCAGAACTCACAAATCACTTCCCACTCCTTCGTCTCCTTTAGGGAAGGAGGGTTTGAAAGAAGCCATTGGCAAAGTAGCAAACACCTTGATTCCTCCATGGGCAGGGCTCTCCCCTCCTCCTGGCTCCCGGCTCCCTTGGCGTGGAGGTCTCTGCCTTTGTCTGGCTCTCTCATGAGCATGTCTGTGCACGTGTGTTTGTCAAGACACAGAAATTGTTTTGGGCAAGTCCAGGAAATCATCTGCAGAGTGAAATTTGGGGGCAACACAACAGACAGGTTGGTTAAAAAAAGTACTTTAAATGCTTATTTACTTTATGGATTTCTATACTTTTCTTTTACAAAATTTGACTCCTTGCTTCATCGAAAGGGAAAATAGTTTTTGAAAACAATAATTGTGTGTCCTATGTGAGTACCCAGAATGTCTCTGAGCCATTGTTAACACCATGAGCGCAGAAAGACAGAGGCTAAGATCAGCATTTACTGGCAGGATTAGGGTTGGAACGGTGAGCATTACAGCACCATCACATCACGGAAACATTTTTCCCACAAAAAGGATGCTCCTGACAGCTCATACGTCCTATTTATTTTGTATATTCTCTGCTTTTCTATTTTTATAAATACTGTAATGCTCATAGAGCGAAAGGACTCGTTTTGACAAGTGAAATTAACACGCGTGTGTCCCACGCCAACCCTGCCCAATTTTAGCACCACGCCCTCCGGAACACAGAACGTCAGCGCTGGCGGTTATGACCATGTGCGTGTATGGATATCCCTGCTCCGTGGGACGACTCTGCACATCGTTCTTACAGAAGGTGGTGTTTCTGAAACCGGCAGGAAGCTTCCCCAGTGCCTGGAACCGGCTCTCCCGGTTCCTCGTCTGCAGCCTCCACCCGGGTCTGCCCTGACCGAGAATCTAGATTCCACCCCCGAGAAAGAGAAACGGAGGCACCAGGACAGAACACCAGTGCCCTCGACACAGAAGGCCGGCACGATGGTGTCTCTTCCCCTTTGGGCCAGCAGCTCACCCAAGAACAACTTATGGGAAATCAGAGCTCCTTGGAAGCCCTTCAGAAAAGCAAGAGGGAGAAAGGCATAAGCACGATCATTACCTGAAAAAGAAAGCTAAGCGTGTGCATTTCAAATATGAAATGGTGCAAAGCCTTCTCTGATTCTTTTCTCTCGGCTCTGGAGGGAGGTGATTCGACGTCAATATGATCCCGTGTGTTCACCTCCATTCATTCCCCGTTCTACCAGTTCCTCGTTTGGTTCCTTTTGTTCTGTTTATTTCAACTAAGCTCCAAAGATAAAAGGTATTTTAGTTCAAAGGGATATGCAGTCATTCTTTTAGCAAGTGGTATATCTGAATGGCCTGTTTTCAGACACGTGCTCTGGGAATGCACAGAAACCATATCACGCATCCCTTGTTTCTTTTCAAATCTGCATAATCACCCTCTTTGGGCCCATTAGCCTTTGTGATCAGATCAAGTGGCTTTTGCATGTATGGGAAAATCCAGTGCCCAGGTATAGAGATGCAGGGCCTATGAAACTGCCTGTGGGCATATTGGGAACTGATACGTTGAAGTGGAATCAGCCAGAGCGTTACGTCTGACAGGTCCAGTCCGAAACATGGGTTTTGTCCCCGTGTGTTTTCTGGGTGCTGTTTGAGGCCCCCCTCCACTCCCCCAGCATTATATATAGCCAACATGACGCATTGGCCTCCCCATCAATCCGACGGGATGGAAACCCGAAGACCACACTTGCTGGGCTGGGAGATACAGGAGATGTCTTTTCTCTGCAGTTTGCTGAACTGGAACGTGAGTCTTGGAGGCTGAGCCTGCCTGGGGGCTCACAATTTGGTTTACAATGAAATGATCCTGTACCCTGGGGTCAGTCCCCACACACCCCTGCAGGAGCAAGGAGAAAGTGGGCTTTGGTGAGGGACAGCCCGGAATTCCATTCTGGCCTTGGCCTCTGAGCTCCAGGAGCTCACCCCACTGATCCCCCAATCTCTTACTGATATTTCTACGGTAACAGCTTCCCTTTGCTAGTGCACAGTAAACGGGGGGTCAGGTCTGCAGTCGTCAGTTCCGCAGTCCTCAGGCCCCAGGCCTGTCCCCACATGCCCCAGCAATGGCACCTGTTTTATGGCTCTGTCTGTAGGCTCATCATGACATTGGCACAGCTGAGCCCTTTATGAGGCATATTTGAAAAATCTCATGACATTACGGCCACCTGTAAGCCCCTCCATCTCACAGCCAAGCCATCCTGGGGTCCAGGCCCTGGATGTGTGAACAGTAGTGACATGTGCAGAGCTTACGCCCAGCTTTCCTGCTCTAAAGACCACATATACCCACGACACGGGCTGCCTGGCAGATTGATGAAACCCAGTCTTCCCAGCCCACAACACGCACGTATGCATGATGTGTTCAGAAGGAGGAACAGAGGAGAGGTGATTGGGAGAAGCCTAGAAATAAATAGATTTCCTCAAGCCTTCACGTGGGCTTGGGGCCATCTTGCTTCCACTCCTCCTCTCTTAGATCTCACGCAGAAGCCACTTGTACGAGCCACAGAACGGTGACCCTGGCCTCCAGGGGGATGTGGATCCTTTGGTGCAAACAATACAGCTCCACTTTTCATCAAAGAAGATCTCATTTAGACTCTGATGAGAGAAGACAGTACAATAATATTTTATCATTTATCGCTCATAATTATCCTCTGCAAACCCATGTCCTACTAGCATTTCTTAAAACGCGTAATTGACGGATGTTTCATTTAGAAACAAGAAAGCAATGTTCACAATCGCTGGCTGAATCCAATTTATGTTCCCTGCGTGGTTTATCAGAGGCTTGTCCTCAAAGTCCAGCCATGCTGTTGCAAATTGAGTTTCCGAGCTTCAGACGTCTTCCTATGCTCTGGATACCTAAGAGAGGATTCCTAACCTTGTGAAGCCTATTACATCCAGCTTCCAGACATGTAGGAGAAAAGAAAATTGTCCAGAGCCAGGGCGGCACCTGTGTGCCCTGCATTCCAGGAGAGAGTGCAGTCACGCCGCCATGGGGACACCCGATGGACACGGCACGAGTTGGGGAGGCTGAGGTCCAGTCGCGGAGAAGCAGAGTTGTGCAGACCCAGGAAGAAGGGGGAGTGGGGGCTACTGGGGGTGGGGGGCAAGGATGCGCTTAGCAGATAGAGCACAGGGGACTGGAAACTCACACATGTCCTGTTCCAACAAGCCAGTCTCGAGAAAGGGGTCACTTGCCAAACACATAGGATTGCTAAGGAAGGGACAGCCCAGAGCCCTTGTGTGGCGGCCCCTACTCTAGGTCTGTAAACTCAGCCCCCCCATCTTACTCATGCCACCTGCCCAGCCAGCGCTGGGGGCCACCCCCCAGTCTCCATGCCGACGTTTGCAACGTTAATCTGAGATACAACCATCTCTTCCACGGTCATGGCCACAGCCTCCTGCCAGGCTGCCCGCCTCTACTCTGGAGTGTTCCAATCTTTCCTCCGCATGCCAGGAATGATACGCCTTTTGGAATACAGTTTTTTCTAGAATAAGTGTGCGGGAAAAGGAGAGTCAAATAAAATAGCATAACTCATGAACAACATTCACAGGAAGGACCTGGGACAGCCATCTCCTCTGTGAAATATGTGTTGCTACATTGTAGTGAAAGTGATTTTACTGCAAGCAGAGGGTACCTCCAATTATGAGTTTTTAACAGGTATCCATTTTCGGGAATGTTTTCCCCCTGAAATAATCCAGTTCACGGGGTCGAGTCTGCTCAAGGACAATTAGATCGGCAGAGACCACACTTTGTTATTGACCCTGCCAGAGGCAGGGATGCTTCCATTAGGACGAGGTGTGGAATGTCCTGTGAAGGACCAAATGGGTCTCTGTCTTTGGACTCTGGACCTTCCTCATCTCCAGGACGGATACGGTGTGACTCGGGGAACGTGAGTGATGGCAGCCTAACCCCACCCTCAGCCACGTGACTTGGGTCACTCATCCTGCATGGATATAAATTTTCCATTTCCCCAGAGCAAAAGTAGGCAGACCCTCGCCATTCTTTTCCAATATAAAAGTTAGTTTGGTTATTGGAAAAGAGAAAAAGAAGATGACATTTATAGGAAGGACTGCTCAGCGTAAGAACGCAGTGTTTTTTTTCTTTCTTTCTTTTTTTTATTTTTACTTTTTATAAACATATTTTTATCCCCAGGGGTACATGTCTGTGAATCGCCAGGTTTACACACTTCACAGCACTAACCATAGCACATACCCTCCCCAATGTCCATTGCCCCACCCCCCTTTCCCGACCCCCTCTCCCGAGCAACCCTCAGTTTGTTTTGTGAGATTACGAGTCACTTATGGTCTGTCTCCCTCCCAATCCCATCTTGTTTCTTTTCTTCTTTTTCTGCCCCCCTAGTCCCCCATGTTGCATCTCCACTTCCTCATATCAGGGATATCATATGATAGTTGTCTTTCTCTGATTGACTTATTTCACTAAGCATGATACCCTCTAGTTCCATCCACGTCGTTGCGAATGGCAAGATTTCA
>PISX010018405.1:0-40764 GCA_004024625.1 Mellivora capensis
TACTGTTACATTCCACCACCTAGAAGAGTGCCTTGCCACATAGCTGCTGTTTGTTTAATGAGTACATTTGCATTTCTTCCCTTGTGACTTGCTCAGATCTTTGATTCCTTTTTCTTTCAACTTTTTAGTGTTTCTCTTATTGGTTTAAAACATGGATCTATGTTCTGGAATATATCTACCCTTTGCTGGAGACATTTTCTTCTAATTTTGATTGGCATTGAAATTTTATGTACTATATCCTCTGAAACACAAAAATATTTGAATTTTACATTGTCGGTGTGTCCATTTTTCCAACCCATAATTTATTCCACTGCCTTTATGCCATACAAAGTCTTTTGCCCATTTCAGATTTAATAAAATAATCACACACATTTCTTTGTGGAGTGTTTTTAAAATGTTGAACTTTTCACTCTACCTAGGATCACCTTTGCTGTTTGTTGTGACTGGCAAGTAAGACTGAGGTATGTGAGAACAGACCAGAGCACGATGAACTCAGAGCTTCTAGAACACGTGGTTGGTTGTGAAATTACAGTGAGTGAACCTTCAAATCTATTTGGAGGTTTTCCTCACCATGGACAAAGCAGAAGGTGTCTCCATCCAGGCTACTGAAATTATCTCCCTCTAAGCTGATCCTGGAAAATCCATGAAGGTCCTGTTGAAAGACCGGTTGTGTCCCACTAGTCTCTTCCCACCAGGGATCTGAACCGTCCTGCAAAAGTCCTCTTCAGCAGCCCAGTTCCTTCCTTTCTCAATGGGCAGAGCAATACTTTTGGATGGAATATACAGATGGGCAACAAGGAAATAAGCAGACACAGTTCTAACAGAGTGGCTTAAGGTGCTATGCTTTCAATTCCATTCCCAGGTCTAATTGAGGCTCTAGCTTCAAAAGAAAGAAATAGCTGTTTTTTCCTGTTCTCATTCAGTTCTGAGCCCCTGCCACTAAATGGGGATCCCCAGATCCACAGCTTCCTAGAGATAGTGTCTCTTAACTCACATAGCACTCGCAGTCTCTAGCAGGCAATTTCACCTCCCATCAGATTTTTCTCTTCTGTACTGTTGTCTCATTATTCTGTACCTGCATGTTTTATTTCCCCAAAGAGAAACAAAGTGTTGTTTTTTTTTTCCCAATCTAGTGCACACTGCTTTCGGAAAACATCAAAAAGCATTACGTCTGGCTTCATTTGAGCTAAGATTTCATGCAGGGCATATGGCAAAGGTGCAAAGACAAGTAGTAACTGCCAGCCAGAAGGTTCCCTGTGTGTCGCTTTTGATTATAAAGATCTCTGATCATACATCAGCCGTTTTAATAATAAGAGTACATAATATCAGTGACCCTCCAAAAAGTGTTGGGTGAGAACACACAGCACAGATAAAAAGCAAATCATTTTCTACTTAATATTTCAATTTACAACTTCTTAAGGCAAACCAACAAAATAATGATTTAGTGTGTCCTCGAAACTTTATACTGTATGTGACTAAGTCACCTTGCATCTATGCATATAGTCTTTTTATATTTTGCTCAAGTGTTTTAAAAAATTAAATTCTAATTCAGTTCAGATTGCAAGTAATTCCCAGACTTTTGAAAATACACAGCCTTCATAAAGGGCAAGCTGTGAACTTGCAGGGGGCCTGCTGGATGTCTTAATGGATTTGTACATAAATGAAAATTAATCAGTAAGTGAGCAATAGCTGCAAAGGATAAACATCTAAGGTTAAGTGAAAGGAGAATTATTTCACTCAGATTAGAAATAAAGAGCAGTCTTGGGAGAGTCATGCAGAGAAATGAATATATATATATACACACACATATATATATATGTATGTATTATTTATTTATTTATTTTCCCTTTACTGATTGGGTAGAGGAAAAGACGCAGGAATCCTGAAGGCTCATTTGCTCTCAAGAGGAGGGCAGGATATGAAGCCATTCCTGGAATCAACCAAAACGGTGGAAGAGGAAGAAGGATGGAGGAAAAGCCTAGGAACTTCTCGAGAGTTAGGATGAATCAAAAGGGTCTACTTCTTGTGAGACCACAAAAACCGAAACTAGATTAAGTTGTGAATCCAAAATAAGGGTTGAGGACTGAGATACTCAAAAGTACTTTGGGGGGAAAGAAACAAATAATTTCGAATTCCCAGTAAGACGTAGGCACACCCATGATCTTAGGATGCCGACTCTCTCCTCCGCTATGTAAGAAGCAGGGAGAAGAGACAGGGCTGGGGCTGCCACTTCCTAGTCATGGACCTTACAGGTTTCATTTTTTGGAGCATTGGCTTCATGTCAGTTACTTTTTTTTTTTTTTTTAAAGATCTCTTTATTTATTTCAGAGTGGGGAGGGAGAGGGAGAAAGAGAATCTCAAGCAAACTCCCTGCTGAGCATGGAGCCCTGTCTCACAAGCCCGAGATCATAACCTGAGCTGAGATCAAAAGCCGGATGCTCAACCAACTGAGCCACCCAGGCACCCCTCATGTCAGTTAATTTTTAGCCATTAATCCATTCATCCAAACATTTACTGATCACATTCACTGTGCCAACCACTATGCTTGGAACTGGAGAAGATGAAGATGAATGCAGATACAGACTCCGGAGCCCAGAAGTCTTCAGTTCAGAGGAGGGAAACATGCACTTAGCAGACATGATGGTTAGTGCAACTAGGAGGAAGGGACTCTGTGAGCCCAGATCATTTATCATGGATGATATTCAAAATAGTTAACGTCTTGTTAATGTGGGCCTGGTGAGTCAGAAGGGATGCAGCCAGAGAAAACCAACCCATTGACCCACCATTCTGGCCCTTTCTGTGCCTACTGGCCTAATGTGCCTACTGGCCTATCCCACCACTGAGGAGGCCTTCATGATAACTCTCGTTGTAGCAGCAACAACAAGGTATGTACTTAGAAATAAAGAAAGGCAAAAACATAAGAAAATTAAATACTTTTCCACTTTCTTGTATCAACAGCTCTTTAGTCCTGCCATCATCATCCATAAAAGTAGTACACAAAAGGCATAATTCTTTCAAAAGAAACATGGATGTTGATATTAGTAGACAAAAAGAAACTCAAACACCAATTTTCCAACAAATCACAAAATGGACATAATATGACATTCCTGGTTGTTATTAGGAATAAATTAAAGATGGAGAACAATTATTTCGGTGCTTAGCACACAGAGGGTCCTAGATAAATGGGGCTATTAATGTCTTTTTACCAGATGAGAAAACTGAGACTGGAAGAAATTAAAGAATTTGTTCAAGTTCACATGACTGGTTAAGTGTTGAAACCAAAACTTGATATTCCTATAAGGCCATACAGTGGAAAGTTCACAATCTCTCCTTGTGTTTCTTTAATTACTCTTCTAAGTTGTAAATTGAAGATATAATTGTGTGTTTACCTTATTTACCCTTAGCAATATTGACAAGTTCAATGCTATACACTAAAGGGATAACTGATATAAGTTATGTTGATATTCGATCCAATTACGGGGCTTTATAGGAAGACTGGCTAAGCTGATCACAAGTTCATCACCCAGATGACATCGATTCTGCTGGGGCAGCTAATTTAAATTACAGGCATAGGCACCCAGGAGGATGAAAGCAGCCGCTGGGTTGTGAGCCTTGAAAAGTCAAATCTATAAAGTGACAGCAATGGCCCATAGCCTGTGATGCTTAATACAGGCAGGGAGCGTGAAAGTGATTTGTGATTAGAAGAATGTGAGCACAGCCACATAAAACACCTTTATGTGCTCATTTGTACCAGTGCTGTGCAAGCCAATTAAGGAATCCCCCCCCCCCAAAAAAAAGGATAATGGAAAGACGGGATATTTGCATTGGGAATTTTGTGTTGAAAAAGGTTTCACCAAAAATTATTTAGAAGCTGTGATAGAATATTTTGCATAGGATTTGTAGAGGTAAAGCTCAGCGCACCTGTGCCGAGTTGGTGGTTTGTGGCTTTGTGCCCAGAGGGAGAACTCCAAGAGGGAGACAGAATTGATGAGCAGCAGTAGACCTCACTACTCACACTGTCTGAGTCAGGCAGTTCTTTCTGATAGTTAAGAGATTATGAAGACACCTGACAATCAGAGCACTGGAAAAAGTTGAAAACAAAGTAAAGGATCAATTCTTTCCTTATCCACATGTCCATCAGAGATAGGTCATTCTCCCCTCATTCATCTGAAATAACTCATCTTTGAGCAGAGAAAAAACACACACATAGAGCTTTGCCAAAAAAAGAAATCATATTTTCTTTCAGACAAGTTATGAAAAAGGGATACACATGAACTAGGATGTCTATAATCATGGCTTTTGCTGCTTTGGACACAGCTCTGTCTTGATATAATATCTTTGTAGCCACACAAAGCATTTTATGCACACAGAAGAGTCAAAGTTACCATGGAAACCAAGGTTTTAGAAATTTCTGTTTTTTTTCTTCACAATTAAAAAATCTCTTTATGGCTGTATATTTTTAGTTGAATAGATTACTAGCTTTTTAATCTCTGAACCATATTTGCCTCATCTTCTGAAGAAAGCACTTCAACTATGGAAACAATTCAAGGTCTTCATGGATGGACCCACCTGCTGAGTATTCTGATGAAACTTATACAGAGAAGCCAACATGCAATTATAGATACACAAACGGCCACTTTCCATAAGATGCTATGTTTGCAGATAACAACATTTCAATAAAAATACAAACTATTATTTCCAATACAGAATGAATTACCCCTTTTAAAAACTGGTTTTATTGTAATAGTCTGGGCCAAGAAATTCATAACCAGTATATTAGTGATTAAGTGCTAAAATTCATTTCTATGAGTAGTACTGCTTTTAAGAAACCTGAAATTCCACCTACATTCCCTTTATAGGACCAGCAGAATAGTCACTATGTGTATGATATGCCTATGGCTGAGATGGCTACATGTCTACGAATGAAGAACTCACATTTCTCCTCCATGATGTAGAGGTATTACAGGGAAGTGGCTTCCCAACCGACGACTACATTTCCCAGGGACCCGTGATGGCAAGAGACTAGTTCTCACCAATGAACATGATGCATTGACACCTTTGGGGCAAGGTGACTCAATAAAGAGTGTGTGTTCTTGATATTTTCTGAGAAGATTTTGAGACTTAAGGGGAGCAGTCAGCAACATATAGGCCACAGGCCAAATTTAGCCAGCCAATTGTTTTTATAAATAAAGTTTTATTGGAATACAGCCCTTCTTAGCTGTCTATGGCTACAACTATAGAGTGGAGGAATTGCAAGTGACCATGTGGCCTACAAAGCCTAAAATATTTACTATCTGGCTTTTAAAGAAAAAGTTTACCAGTTCTTGCCATAGGGGATACTGGAGCCTGATTATGGAAAGAGTCTGGGTTCTTGAAGAGGATCCTTTATGGGATTCTGTGATAATAAATATAAATACAAACTTACCTTCGTAATAAACCTTGAAGTCCCAGCTCTTTTAGTTTTCTGGCTGTTCTCTTTCACCATAATATCCATAGTTTCCTAAATTTACTCTTCCACACCTGGAAAATTTTGGCATATGCTCCAACTCTTCTTGGTTTACCCATGACAGTAAGCCTGCTAGCAGGGCATGTGATTAGGGCTCTGCATGTTGTATATGAATTCTCCAGCCAGATGGTGTAGCCATGTTTCCTTTGTAATTAGCAGCCTGGCTCTATGCTCAGCGAGGGGTGAGTGAACCCTGGCTTCCCCTGCAGATGGGGAGTTCCATCCAGAACTGATGCAAGTTGTTCTTTAGCTAAATCCCTCCAGATAAAAGTTCAACTCTTCCTGGATGGGAATGTCAACACTGGCCACCCAAAGATATTGAGAAAAAAGGAGAAAGCCACACATTCTCTTTACGTGTTGGTTATATATGTTCCTCCTGGTGTGTTTTCTCCCCCAATGCAGGAGTTGGTCTTGTAGCATGTAGTTAAAATACTTTGTTTTAAAAATCCATAAAGCGGGGCACCTGGCTGGCTCAGTTGGTGGGGTCTATGACTCTTGATCTTAGGGTTGTTTGAGCCTCACATTGGGTGTAGAGATTGCTTACAAAATAAAATCTTAAAAAAAAATCCATAAAGCATTTTAGATTGAAATTCACATGCACTATAAACAGTTTGACTATAAACTCAAGAGGCTGAACTAAAGTTCTTGGGTTTGTGATCAAGGTTATTATTTTATTTTTATCTTTAAAGATTTCATTTATTTATTTGATAGAGAGTGGGAGAGAGAGAGAGTGAGAGAGAGAGTAGAGCAGGGGCAGGGCAGAGGGAGAAGAAGCAGACTTCCTGCTGAGCGGGGAGCCCTATATGGGGCTCTATCCCAGGACCCAGGGATCATGACCCAAGCCAAAGGCAGATGTTTAATCAGCTGAGCCACCCAGGTGCCCCAAGGTTACTATTTTATTTTAAATACTGAAGTTAACATAGGAGGAACAGGCATTCAAATAAATAGTTTCTCAGTGTCAAGCATGGTTGGATTTGAGAAGAAATGTTACATGAGGAATTGAGACATAAATCATGGTGAAAGGGAAAGTATTTTTATTTATTATCATTTTTCTTTTAAAAACTTTTGTAAGTAGGCTCTACATCCAGTGTGGGGCTAGAACTCATGACCCAGAGATCTAGAGTCACATACTCCACTGACTGAGCCAGCCAGGCACCCCAAAGGGAAGTATTTTAGCATATAGACAGGCATGACTTATTTGAGATAACCGTGAGAGAATCAGTTAAAAATGTCTACATAGTGTTTCTGGAACATCATGCATTTTGATTTAAAAATTTAAAAATGGATGATCTAATGGTAATCATAGAGTACTTTGCTTTTATTACATTATTTTGATCCAATATTTGGGAAGATAGATCCCATCAACAGGAAGTACCCCAAATATTCCATTTTTTTCTTTGCAATTTGGTTGAATATTCACTGTTCGCTTAATCATTTGTATCATTCATCCAATGAACATTCATTAAGTGCCTATAAAGCATCCTCATTGCTCTGGGAGCTGAGTGTTGCCTACCACATCCTGTGGGGCACATAGTTATAGACAGAGTTAGCTCCAGAGCCAAGCTGCCAGAATTTGACTCTAGGTACTTCCATTTATTAGCTGTGTAGCTTGGGCAAGTCATTAAAGGTCATCATCCTCACTGTTATCATCTGCAAAAGCAAAGTTAATAATCGTACCTAAACATCACTGGGTCTTTGAGGAGATTAAATGAGATAATTCATGAAAAATTCCTGGAGCAGTGAAGGCAAATAGCAAGTAATGATATACTTCTGTTACAATACTTACCTACAATATGGTTCAGTTCAAACAAATCACCAGAATCGAAAATAAAATGTCACAAGCTATGTCCTGATGCCAGTTATTAGTGTCTACATATTATGCAGAAAACTCTATTTTGGATTTACCAAATACTTCCCCTGTCTCCCAACATAACATAAAAATATCTTTTTCTCCTCTCACCTAGTAAAGTAAGACAAAAGAGTCAGGACACAGGCATTTTCACTTCCTGATTTACTTGCCTATAGCTCAGAGAGGAGCAGTTCCGGTGGTCTGTTTTTTCAAATGGTGGTCTAAAACAGTTCAGCTCAGTTAGTCAGTAATATGTCCATGCATGTTGTAACTATTTGGGGGAAAAACTCCAGGGAAGTGGGTACATGGATGAAATAGGCAGGACAGCCACCTTCCCACTCCTCAGTCAGCAGAGCAACACTTCTAGAGGCCAAGATTTAAAAAAAAAAAAAAATTTGTTTATTTGAGAGACAGAGAGAACACAAGTAGGGGGAGGGGCAGAGGGAGGGGAAGAGAGAATTTGTAAGCAGACTCCCTGCTGAGCATAGAGCCTGACGTGGGGCTTGATCCCAGGACCCTGAGATCATCACCTGAGTCCAAATCAAGAATTGGACACAACCGAGAGGAGCTACTCAGTCACCCCCAGAGGTCAAGATACCTGTGTATAGTTTACATCTACATATCCAGCCACTACTGCCACCTCATGGGACCCTTAATTTCCTTCAGCACTTAATTAAGCTCACTATGCTCTGAGTCCAGCAACTCCGTGGACCATTACTGCATTCCTAAGCCCGCCTGATATCAGTGCTCACATAACCTTAATATGGAAGCATCCATCTCTTTAAGAAAGTTGTACTGTCAATGGAAATTGATATCTCCATGGCCCCACTGTCACCAAGCAGTAGCACCAGTTTTAAGATTTAAGCCCATCTGAGTTTACATTTGTAGGTAAATAAGAAGATGTGTGGCATCTAGGTTTAGGGAGAGTGCTCTAGTGTAATGAAAAGAAGAGCAGACACAACGGTGTACAATGGAGTTTATGACCTTGGGAAAACCACTTGACTTCTGTATGCTATGCAAGATGAAATGAATATTGATGTCCAAAGGGCTGTTGTGAGGCCAAATGTGGAAGTTTTTGAAAAAGGAAAGAGCTATGCAAATATGACTGTTAATATAACCTTCAAGGCAAAGATGAAAGTCTTCAAGGATGATTTCATTGACATTGACTATTTCTTGATGCCTCCATATGCAACAGAAGGTGACTAGGAAGTTCATGTCGGGTTGTTTACATAGCGACTTTCTAACCCACTCTGACATGCAAATCATGTACCTTCTGGTACATTTGCCTCTAGTTGACAGGAAGGGACAACTCAGCATAGTACAAACAGGCAGCGTGCTATCACAAACATTCTCCCCACACTGACCGAGGGGAAAAATCCACATGTTGTCCAAGCCACAGTTGGTCGGATCTCAGCCTGGGCAGAGCCGAGCTGTTTGTGCTGGCAAAGCTGATGGCACACAGATCACATGTTATTTACCAGGTTCAACTAAACAAAAAGGGCAGCTGTGAGAAACTCGAGAGCCAGAAAGGAATCAATTTGAAGTATCCTGTAATAATTAGAAAGTGACAAAGAGACCCTTCTCTGGTGGCAGTGGGCCAGCAGATACAGGGAACCACTTCTAACTAACCCTTTCTCGCTAATATAGTGCTAGTTGGCTCAGAAATCGGGTTTAGAGCTAAGCCAGATGAAAGCAAGATAGCTTTCTATGGTAGCAGCCAAGCATCTTCCCTAATGTTTTGAGTCTGAAGTTCTGAAAAGCCACTGTGAAGGCCTCCCATCACTTCAGTGGCTTATTTAGAACATTGCACTAAGGTCCTCAGGTTGATGATTTCAACAGTTGAAAAGTAGTCCCTTTCATCTGTTTCAAGGCCTTACATCATGCCCTTAATTGTGCTCAGAATTCCTCTACCACTGTGGATTCAGGTCACCAGCAGCAACCAGGAAAAGCACGTGAGTATACTGTGTATTATGGAGTGCTTTTGGAAGGCACCTAAAGTTGATGACCTGCTGAAGGAAAGAGCACTGAATGGCTGACAAAAGGTGGTGGTCCGGATCCTGACTCTACAATCTGGGTGCTATATTTTTTTGTTAAGATTTTATTTACTGATTTGAGGGAGAGAGAATGTGAGAGAGAGTATGAGCTGTGGGGAGAGGGATGAGGCAGGGCTTGATCCCAGGACCCTAGGATCATGACCCGAGCTGAAGGCAGATGCCCAAATGACTGAACCACCCAGCACCCCCTGGGTGCCATATTTAAAAGGCACCTCCTACCTTCCAGGCACTGGGAAAGGCAGTGGGTATCTGAGATGAAGTCTGCCACGGAGGAACTGAGTCGGTGGAGGCACAGACAGGTGTAGAACCTGACATCTTTAATGTGATAGACACCAAACCATCAGAGAGCCAGCCAAGGGCTCTACACGCAAGGAGCTGATGAGTTCTGCCTAGCCAGGGCTGGGCCCTGAAGGACAAGAGGGGCTTCATTGAATAGAGAAGAAGAAAAGGGGGTTCCAGATACGGCAAGATCACATGTAAAGGCATATTGTGTGCTCAGGGAACCAGAGGGTGCAGGTAAGGGGACCTCACTGAACCCCAGATTTTCCACTGGTAAAATTTGATCTCATAGGCCTGTTTTGAGAATCCAATAAGGTCAAGTTTGTTATGATAGCTTCCTTTTTGCTTTTCTCAAGGTAGGATTTGGGCATCACCTGTGTTAGATTCATCTGGGGGTACTTGCCAAAAATTCACATTCCTGAGCCCCAACCCAGACATCCTGAATTTGAATCTTGGGTGCAGATTCAGATGATTTTTTAAATAAGTACTCCAGGTACTAAAGATGGAGAATTGCTGATACTGTCTATAGGGATTCGGAGCAATTCAGAGGTGAACTAATCTGATTTCACAGACTCACTGTGAGTTAAACGACTAGGTCAGCATGTTTTCAAAGTTGGACTAGAGCAAAAGAGAATTCAGAGAGATGTATGTATATACATATTGGGAAAATTTACTCCCCTGAGTCTTTCTTCTTGATCTACCTAGAAATGCACTTGATACTTAAAAGAAGTCAGAACAGAGAATTGCAAGAATATATATAGGTATATTTAATGGTACATAAAATGCTATTTGTATAGTATTTGACCAAGTCAGCATTCCATACCAAGCACTTCTAACTGCAAGGCAGCAAGAAATTTGAAAGTTCTCCATAATTTTACTTGAAATAATGTATCATTTTCTTCCAATGAACACTCAATGATTTATTATTATGGCTCTCTCTCTGTCTCTTTTTTTTTTTCCTGCCAAAGACTCACCATTGAAAACAACTGCCTAGTATCTACAGGAAAATACTCGATTGAGTGGGCCCACATATCACTGCAATTGTTTTCTACTGGAAAGTTAGTAACCAAATAGAATGGGACATGAGTCAACTGCCAAGACTCAGGATTTACTATCCTTAGAGCAGTTCAAGTTGAATGGGACTGTGGAGGCTTTCAAGACAATGGAGAAGAGGGAGTTTAAAGTCATGACCTCTGAGTTGGAGAATGGGAAGTCTGCGATAGGCCAGGAAGGAAGCTCCAGAGAAGGAAGATGGCAGGCCGCAAGGGTGGGTGGGAATGAAATGCACACACACACCGAGAGAGAGAGAGAGAGAGAGGGAGAGAGAGAGAGAGAGCGCGTGCACGGCAATTGTACTGGAAAGGGTGTGGGAACTGGAACCAGACCTGTACTCACATCCACGCACCTTCATATATCTGGCAAGGTACTTAGCTCTAGAGGCCTCAGTTTCTTCAGTAAAGTGGGGTATTACTATCTCCACTGCAGAGCTGCTAGGTGGATTCAATCTCTGCCACTATTGGACACTAAGTAAGCAATAACCCTTAAAACAAAACTAGATATCGGTATACCCAACAGACACTTAAAAAAAAAAACAAACCCTAGATTTTATTTTGAATCATCAGAATGATTTTCAGCCAATGATTTGCTGCCCGAAGAGTCAAACTGAAACTTTGCTTGTCTAATGTCATCAGCAACATGTGCCTCAGAACAGCTGAAGGGCGCCTGGGTGGCTCAGTTGGTTAAGCGTCTGCCTTCGGCTCAGGCCATGATCCCAGGGTCCTGGGGTTGAGCCCCGCATTGGACTCCCTGCTCAGTGGGAAGCCTGCTTCCTCCCTCTTCCACTCTCCCTGCTTGTGTCCCCTCTCTTGCTGTGTCTCTCTCTGTCAAGTAGGTAAAATCTTAAAAAAAAAAAACAACAAAACAGTTGAAACCACTGACAGGCAGGCTTTGGAGAGGCAGGCTTACGAGAGCACGCCTTCGGAAAGCAAAGTTTCTTTAGCAGCATTTAGTCTGAATTCTTCAAAGATAAGGTGATACCCACAAGCTCCTGGTCTTAGAAATACAGTGTTGGAAAGCAGGTTAGTGCTGATATATTTTGATGCCTAAGAACCACCTGGAGAGGGATACAGAACACTAATTAGTATGCACATAAGATTGCTCAGAGGGTGTTATCTTGTTAGATTATGCATGATTGAAAAAAGATAAATTGAAAAGGGGTATGTGGAGAAATGGAATCAGCACTATCAGCCAATGTCCTAGTCACAGCCTTTAAGAAAAGGTAAATTGGAGGTCAGGGCTTTGTTTTTCCAGCCAGGCATGGACTTGTGGACAACCACAGGTTCGGGAAATGTAAATAACGTGGGTTCCAAAAGGCAGTGGTAGATACCCATGACCTTTCTTTAAAAGGACAGTAGAGGGCACCTGAGTGGCTCAGTTGGTTAAGCGTCTGTCTTGGGCTCAGGTCATGATCTCAGGGTCCTGGGATGAAGCCAAGCATTGGGCTCCCTACTTGGTGGGGAGCCTGCTTCTCCCTCTACCTGCTGCTCTCTGTGCTTGTGCTCTCTCTCTCTCTCTCTCGTTCTATTTCAAATAAATAATAAAAATAAAATCTTTAATTTAAAAAAAAGGGCAGAATGTGAAGAATGTTTACATGGGGAATTAGAATATCCACGTGATATCCTAAAAGGAAAATAAGTTGCAAATTTAATTTGCAAGTGGTCTTACAATCAGCAGATATTTGGCCTGATCCACGATCCCTCAGGTCATGGAGTTCTGGAGAAGTCTGGGAAGAATGCTGTGAGGATGGACAGCAGAGTAGCTTCGTGGAGCATGGGTTGTAGTTGCCTCTGGGCAGGCCCTTCTCAGGCTGAGCAGTGTCCAAGGAGTTACCCCTCTCAGGAAGCACGAAGGGGAAAGATGCCCAGGCATGTCATCATCAACTCAAGACTGCCTATGAGACTCTGCCAGTAGATCTGGTCATTAGGTACCAGGCAGCAAGGAGGGAAATCGAGAAGCAGATCTGTGAGCAGGGAATCAGCAGGGTCATACCCCTGAAAGCAAGCCCCAAGATTAGCTCACAGACTCATTTCTCAGCAAGACCCACTCCAGCTCATTTTACCTCCTCTATGGTCTAAACCAGACCTCATCCGACTAATGGATTCAACTAGGCTAAGCTCATGTGAATTCACTGTTGCATATAACAATACTCAGTAATCATGCAAAAAATAAGTTTCTTTCTTGCAATGGGTTTTCACATATACTCCTTAATTCCCATCACATCTACTTTCTCTTGCAGTCATATAAAACATTTGGCCAATTCAGGGATGTTGGTGGGACTCAAAAAAAAAAAAAAAAAGAAAGAAAGAAAGAAAGCAAGCAAGCATCAGTAATCTTGTTTAGTTTATTTAGGTGGCGAAACTCAAATTATTTTTTGTACAACCAGTTTGATTATATAGAGTTTTAAATCAAATGTCAAAATTCTGGAATCTGTGACAAGAGAAATAAAACCTCTCCAGTAAAGAAAACCTCTATGAGTCATTTTCTATTCTTTTGTTACTGTAGTAATTTTATTGAAAAAACAAAATGCAATGCTTTTTTGGAGACAAAAGCACAATCACTAGTACTAACCTTTGTCAATGCAGCACAAAAGCAGAGAGATTTTTGTTTAACACCAGAAACCCACAAATGAAAAACTGAAAGTCATTGGTAACCAAGGAAACTCACAATGAATGGTTGGGTGTCCCTGGAACCCTTTCAAAGAAAGATAAGAAGGGACAGGAGAAAGATAATACAACTATAGGTTAAATCCCACTGCAAGAAAAGATGTGCCCTGCCAAAGTGTCTTGTAAATAACATCTCTATTTGCATTTTGCTGATTCCCTGCTACAAACAATTCAACATCAGGAATACCTATTTTCCGCCTTAGCTCATAACAGCATTGTGTTTTATAATAAAACCCATTTAATGTTTCATTTTAGTCTGTGGCCTTTCAGGTATCCCCAATTTTGCCCTCAAGGGCCGTAATCCCAAAGTTCTATTTCCTGCCAAGGTATTTATTTCCTGCTGTGGTTGCCAAGTTATCGTTCCTGGATATAACATTGTCAGTTGCTACTATTGACGAGGCACACCCAAATACTTGCCCACACAAGCATCTCTCGATTTTCATCGCCAAATACATTCCCAGCATGCCAGCCATGCACAGAGAGGAAAGACAGAAGAAACAAGATATAGAACCCCAGGCCAAGGGACAGACAACTGCAGAGACAGAACAAACATATGGGATGAAAAAATAAAAGACATCCAACTGGAAATATAGCCAGAGAAAACATAAAAACTGTGCTTTGCCAAAGCTAGCTACACAGCACTGTATGCATGTGCAGGAGAAACAGAGTCAGATGGAGGGAGCTGTCATCACTCAGGGTTGATTTCCTGGATTAGCTGGGGGCAGGGCACACAAGGAGGCAGAGATGGAAGGAACCATAGGAAGCTCCAGAGCTAGGGAATGCATCAGGTGTAAATGCTCATAGGTAGAACAGAACAATTCGTACTTGGTATAGGGAGTGAGGGGTGTGTCTGTGTGTGTGTGTGTCTGTGTGTGTGTGCATGTAAGGTTTGCTTAGCTTGCACATGGAGTATAAATGTGTGATAAGAAAGGGTAGTGGAAAGATACCATCAATAAAACAAGAAGGCAACATACAGAATGGGAGGAGATATTTGCAAATGATATATCTGATACAGGGTTAACAATCAAGATAAAAATTTGTTTATAAAAAATAAAAAATTTAAAAATAAAGAACTCCAAAAAGCAAATAATCCAGTAAAAAAATGGGCAGAGGACCTGAATAGACTTTTTTCCAAAGAAGTCATACAGATAGCCCACAGACATATGAAAAGATTCACATTGCTAACCATCAGAGAAATGCAAATCAAAACCACAATAAGATATCACCTCACACCAGTCAGAATGGCTAGGCTAGAAAAGGGAAAATACAAAAATAGAAAGTGTGGGTGAGGATGTAGAGAAAAAGGAACCATCATGCAACTGTTGCTGGGAATGTAAAGTGGTGCCGCTGCTGTGGAAAACAGTGTGGAGTTTCCTCAAAAAATTAAAAATGGAAATACTATACAATTCCAGTAATTCCACTACAAGGTATTTACCCAAGGAAAATGGAAACACTAGCTCAAAAAGATATATGCCTCCCTAGGTTTATTTACAATTGCCAAGATATGGAAGCAACCTAACTGTCCATCTATGGATGAATGGATAAATAAGATGTGATATGCAGGGACACCTGGGTGGCTCAGTTGGTTAAGCGGCTGCCTTCGGCTCAGGTCATGATCCCAGCGTCCTGGGATCAAGTCCCACATCGGGCTCCTTGCTCAGCAGGGAGCCTGCTTTTCCCTCTGCCTCTGCCTGCCACTCTGCCTGTGCTCGCTCGCTCTCTCTCCCTCTCTCTGTGACAAATAAATAAATTAAAAAAAAAGATGTGATATGCACACACACACACACACACACGAATATTACTCAGCCATAAAAAGGATAAGAATCTGATACAAATGTAGTGATCCGAAGGGGCACGTGCACGCGAATTTTTATAGCAGCAATGTCCACAATAGCCAAACTCTGGAAAGAGCCCAGATGTCCATCGACAAATGAATGGATAAAGAAGATCTGGTATATATACACAATGGAATACTATGCAGCCATAAAAAGAAATGAAATCTTGCCATTTGCAATGACATGGATGGAACTAGAAGGTATTATGCTGAGTGAAATAAGTCAATCAAAGAAAGACAATTATCATATGATCTCACTGATATGAGGACTTTGAGAAACAAGGCAGAGGATCATAGGAGAAGAGAGGAAAAAAATGAAACAAGATGAAACCAGAGAGGGAGACAAACCATAAGAGACTCTTAATCTCAGGAAACAAACTGAGGGTTGCTGGAGGCGAGGAGGGTGGGAATGGTGGGGCGGCTGGGTGATGGACACTGGAGAGGGTATGCGTTGTGGGGAGAGCTGTAAATTGTGTAAGACTAGTGTATCATAGACCTGTACCCCTGAAACAAATAATACATCATATGTTAATAAAAAATAATAAACATTTTAAGCAAAATTTTTAAAAAAAGACTTTGTCATCTGAGACAATGTGGATGGACCCCAGAGGGTATTACGCTAAGTGGAACAAGTCATACAGAGAAAGATAAATACTGTATGATTTCACTCATATGTGGAATCTGAATAAACAAAACAAATGAATAAAGAAACAAACAAAAAAGCAGGATCAGACCCATAATATACAGGGAACAAACTGGTGGTTGCCAGAGGGAGAGGGATAGGAGGGTGGGGGAAATGGTCATGGGGTGGGGGTGGTGGGGAGATACAGGCTTCCAGGCAGGAGATGAACAATTCATGGGGAGGAAAGGTACAGCAGAGGGAATATAAGCAATGGGATGGTAAAAGAGTTGTCGAATCACTGCTGCACACCTGAAATTTCTATGTGTCAACTATACTTAAAAAAAAAAAAAGAGGCTGGGGGGTAAAAAGCAAAATGTGATTAGGAATCTGGAGTTTCTAGAACTAGAATTGAAAGAAACTTTGAAAAAAAAATCACACTGCTCAGCCATTCATCTTCATATCCAAAACTGTTGGGGATAAATGGCACATAGTTTCTTTTCATATTTTCTGAAATGAGACTCTATGACCTTACTAATATGATTATTATAACCATTTGCTAGCGTATTCTGGGTGCGGGATGCCTCATTTGGAAGGTTACGAGCCCCACATCTAATTCTTGTGATAATCCTGTAAGACACACACGATTATCCTCCTTTCACAGATGAGAAGTCTGTGACTCAGATAAGTTAGGTAACTTGCGCAAGGTGACAGAGACACTTGGCTCCGAGTTTCAGATCCACGACCAAGTCCCAAATTGGAACATCCCCACAACGACATGCTGGTTTTCTGAGAGCTGCCCTGCAGAAGGTACGACGTTCAGGAAATCATTTATTCCTGGCTCCCCACCTAAAACCCTGCGGTCCCAGAAACACGTCAGAACCTTTAAAACCAACAAACGACATTCTCAGACATCATTAGCTAAAAGGAGCAAATTCTTCTGGTCAGCCCTTGGATTTTCTGCCAAGGACACAGGGCTGAAATACCAACACGGGGCCGTGGACAGACACCGCCTCTGTTTTTTCTGCTCTTAGATAATGCAACTAAGAGCCCCATTAATTAAATCACACAAGGAGTTGCAGTCCAAGGGGACCTGGAACTGCCTACTGGTGGTTTCTTTCTGGAAGGGAGTCAGGAATTACTTGGCACGCAATGAATGGGCAGACGTTAGGTGCCATCCTAAGATATTTTTAATGTCATGCAGGAAGTTGCTCCCAATTAAGCTTAAGTAGTGGGCAAAAAAGTGCCGTCTCCAAGGAGACGGCATCACCTGGCTGTGAATGGAGGCTGCTGGCATGCGGCTTGATGGAATGAATCCGGCCTGAGGATTTGGGGCCGTGCCAAGCAACAAATTAGTTCTGCATCTAGTAGATGAGGTTGTAACTTATTTTTCTTGGCTGGGAGGAGGGGAGGAAATTTTTGCAGGTGAATGTTCTGAGAAAGTCCCCACAGGCTGGTGGAAAACCCAAGTTCTGTGTACATAGGAGGTGTGAAAAGGGTGAGCTCCACACACATGGGATCAGAAACCATAGCTAGGAGAAGGGATTGGCAAGTGATGGCTGGTTCCATCCAGCTTGCAGCCCAATATGGTATGGCCAGAATGACTTTTGCGTGTTTGTTTGTTTTAAGATTTTATTTATTTGTTTGTCAGAGAAAGAGAGAGAGAAAGAGAGGGAGCACAAGCCAAGGGAGTGGGAGAGGGAGAAGAGGGCTTCCTGCTGAGCAGGGAGCCCAATGTGGTACACGATCCCAGGACCCTGGGATCATGACCTGAGCTGAAGGCAGATGCTTAAGCAACGGAGCCACCCAGGCACCCCGACTCTTGCGTTTTTAACAAGGGTTAATAAAAGAAGTTTCTGCAGGGACCATATTGGGCTTACAAAGCCTAAGGTATTTGTTATGTGGCCTTTTGCAGAGAAAGTTCGGCCACTCCTGGTTTGAACATCGCCACTGTGAGACTTAAGGGTCCCTCCATGCCTCCTACCCCCACCCTGTGTACTTGGCCACTTGCGAGTTTCAGCCTGTCCTCTATTTCTGGTTCCTTCTTCCTTCTCTGTTGGATCCTTCCCCTCAGCTTACAAATATCATTACGTTTTCATGACCCCGACTCCTCTGAGCAAAACTCTCTCCTTGACCAAACTCAGGCTCCCCAGGGCCCTCTTCTTGACTAAGCCTCTACCTCGGCCTCACAGGACTGTGGACAGGGAGCACAGATTTTGTCTGCCCCTCATTCCACTAGGAGACTTGAGCAGACTAGCATGTTTCTAAGGCCATGTCCTTGGATGGACCCAGCCCCTCCTTATGTGCATGTCTGGGAAAACTCAAGGCTGCCAAAGAATTTACTGTTTGTTGCAAGCAACTCTCAAAGATAAGACCCCTGTCCCCCAGTCCCTGCGGGAAGCTAGGAGCCCAATTTCAGTAAGCATCAGTGAGCATACCCACGTGGTCTTATCACATGGACCTACACCTTGACCCACATTTGGTCATCTTCCACTCCCTGACAGACACTTCCCTGGCAGGCCACTTTCTCTCCCCCTGCCCACTCCTTCTCCCTCAAAACTCCAGTCACCTCGGCAATCCTCGGTTTACACTGGACCTGCTTTCCTACTGCAGTAGTCACAGAGTAGAATGAGACGTGCCAGGCTTTCACGACCATCCAGCTTCCTCTTTGACAGAACCCCCAACTCTGGCTCCCCTTAGAGTGGCCCTCATTCACCACCTCTGAGCTCTTTACCTCCCACCCACTCGTCAGTTCCCAGCCGCCAGGGGGCACTATCTCTACAATATCCCCAGTGACTAATCTCCTCACCCCTCACGGACCCCTGGTGGCCTCCTTTTGTCCCTAGCCTCTCAGGCCTTCACAGCTTCTGCTCCCAGAAGGAGACCTTGTATCTGGAACTTCCAGAGTCTAGGGCACTGTCAGGGGCTGGTTCCACTCCTATTTCTCTGACTAATTTGCCTCTTTTCTCCATCCACCTTTCAATGTTGGTGCTCCCTGGGGCTCTTTCCTTGGCCCTTTCTCCATAGTCTACCTTTGTTTGTTTGTTTTCCAAAGGATTTTATTTATTCATTTTAAAGAGAGAGAGAGAACGTGCACACGTGTGTGCACATGAGTGGGGGGAGGGGCAGAGGGAGAAGGGTAAGCAGACTTCCCGCTGAGTGCCGAGCCTGACGCGGGGCTCCATCCCAGGACCCCGAGATCATAACTGGAGTCGAAATCAAGAGTCCCACGCTTAATTGACTGAGCCGCCCGGGCGCCCCGCATACCCTTGTTCGTACTTACTCCCGACACCAACTACTATCCCAGGCTTCTGGTTCATCTCTCCCAGTGTCTCCAACATCTCCTCTCAAAATCAGTGGGTGTCAACCCAAGCATCTCACCCCATACTTGTTCCTCCTGCTACACTTCCTTTCTTAGTTAAAAACAACTCCCAGAATCTAACTAGCAACCTTAGAAACTCAGAGCCCTCCCTCCTGCTCCCTTTCCATATCGTACTGCAAAACCTCTACACCATACAGTGGACACAGAGGAGGTAACTACCATTTACTGAGCATCTACTATGCATCAGAAAACCACACGAGACACCCCACACATATGATGTCATTTAACCCTCACAACTGCCTGTGAGACTGGAATTATCATCACCTTTTACAAATCAGGAAACTGAGGCTCAGCGAGGTTACTCCCTTTCCCAGGTCTCGCTGCTAGCGAGAGGCAGGGTGATTCTAGAATGCACGCTGACACGTGCTTTGTGGGCAAGACCACAGTGGTGGTGTGGGCTGGCTGCACAGAGGCTGGAATCAGAAATGGATGCTTGTACACAGGCTTGGAGACAGGAGGAATTCCGGGCTCAAGCCAATTTTATTTCTTTTGTACTCCTCTATGAAAGGAATCATGACGCTAGATCTTTTGTCTCTAACTCAGCTCTGTCTGAGAAACAAAGCCAGGTGCCCTGCCTCCCTTCTCTTCACAAGCCGTACTGCTGAGGGCATGTGCCACGGCAAGCATCTGATGCCCTGCCAGGCGCAGAGGCACCTTGGAGCCGGTGCCAAGGCCCTGGGGCGCAGAGCTGCACAGATGTGCTTCTCCAGAGATCCTTAATCCTTCCCGCACCTTCGGTTCACACAGCTCACGCTGCCTTCCAGCCTCCTAGCCTGTGGTTTAAAATCTTTATTTCAGAATACTGGCAATAAGTATCCTAGACAATCCAGTCTTTGTTCAAATTTCCACCAGGTTAGAGCTTCAGGAGGTTTGATTTTTAGTTCACCGAAGAGAAACCGCATCACCAGGGAAAGCGCTTCTCAGGGTGGCCCATTGAAAGGGCAGCCTCTTTCCCATTTATTCAAAGATCTGACAGACTTCCCTGAGTGGCTTGGTTCAAACTCACCCTTGTTCCGTACCCCATGTGGTGTTATGCAGTCTGACTTATTCTTAAGGCAGCTGCATCCCCACCTCGGTGGTACTCAGAGGTGACCCTGTCACATGAAGGCAGTTACTTAGATTCTTAAAAGTCCTTTGAGATGAAGACAGACTCTTATTGAAGCAAGTCACCATTGAGTCTGATTTTTTTTTTAAAAACCAGACTCTCTTTGGCAACACAGAGCCTTCTTCACTCCTGAAGTTCCACTGTGATGCTCCATGGGAATTTGGGTCACCTTCAGCGACTGTCTGCTTCGCTTTTACAACCTTGTCCCTTTTTCCGGCCACTGATTTCCTTTGCATCTCTCCAGTGTCAAGAGCGGCCCTCCCCCCACACTGTGGAATTTCTACACACCCCAAATGGGTTTGTGTTGACATGAGAAAAGGCGGTCAGCCGCAGGGCAGCATTCAAATGCTCACTTTCTTCAGGACGTAAAAGCATTTCGAAGGTTCCAAACTCTAGGCGTACTGAAGTGTAATGAAAACGATGCTTTCGGCAAGGAATTTTCAGTCCGAATGGAATAATTTAAGCTTGCTTACATATAGCTAGGCACCGTCATTATTAACCTTGTACGAAATGTTTCTCTAATATTCCAGGTTCATGAATTCAAGATATTTAACTAGCTCACTTGGGCTAGAAGGGGCCGCTGGCTCAGGAGGAAGAGGCAGTGGGGACAATGACGTCTACTCTCACCGGGGAGTTCTCTGTTTCCAGCATCTTCTGAGGCTGCTGGGGATGTGTGCAATGGCACCAGAGGATGGCTCAGTCAGATCCCAGAGATCTTATTAACTAATAAATGGCAGTTTCTTACTGCATTCGACTTCCTCAGTTCATTACACACAGCACATAGCACCTGAGCCGGCATTTTAGACCCCCTTTCGTACTTGGGCGGTGGCAAATGTTCCCTCTTAGCTGCCATCACAAGTTGCTCTTGTGAGGGTTTCAACTGGGACTCCTGCTTGGATGGGGTTCAGAAGCAGCCCCTCAAGAAGGTTCTCTCACTTGCCTCTCACTGACCCATGCTTCTCAAAGTTCAGTGGGCATATGAGCTGCCTGAGCGTCTTATTAAGAACACACCTTGTGTCAGTATCTTAGGTGGGGGTTGAGACTCTGCATTTCTTTCTTTCTTTCTTTTTTTTTTTAAGTTTTTTCTATTTACTTATTTGACAGAGGTCACAAGTAGGAAGAGAGGCAGGCAGAGGGAGAAAGAGAGGAGGAAGCAGGCTTCCCGCTGGGCAGAGAGGCCCGATGCGGGACTCGATCTCAGGACCCTGAGCTGAAGGCAGAGGCTTAACCCATTGAGCCACCCAAGCGCCCCTGAGATTCTGCATTTCTTACAAGCCCCCGGGTATAGTCCAGGTGAACACTCCCCCTCTATGTGAGTCAGAGAGTCGGTGATTCTGTTACAGCATCTTAAAGGGATTCCCACTCCCCCAACAAAGCTCATGTTCCATTTGGGATGTTATAGTCCCTTTCCTTGTTCCTGTGTCTCCCCATCGTGTCACCCTTCTGTGCTAGTCACACACAAAGCCATCCTTCTCCCTGGACCTTTGGCCATCTTGTGCCCCCTCAATAAGAGTCTGCATTTTAATTTGTCAAATACCAAATCCAGCAAACGTCATGATTTGACCCCTATGCTTCTGAGCTGGTCTCCTGCTTCCACTGGCTGAGAGGTTGCTCCAGGCCAGGCCCTGCCCCCTTGACCAACTTCGTTCATTCCTCAGGGCTCTTGCACACACTGTGTCTTTACTGGTCCCCCTCCCCTTCTTTGCTGTTGAGTAGTAACTGGCCCATGCCTCTTCCTCTGGGAAGCACTCCTGGGTTTTCCTAGACAGGGTTGCTTGGACTCGTTGCTCTCACAGTTTCAGGACAGATCTGTTTGTTCATTTGCCTGCTTCTCTGCCCAAAATGTATCACCCAGATACTGAATTCTTTAGGGGCCCGCAAAGTGTTTTGTCACTCCTAGTATTGATCCCCGTGCCTTTCCCTGCTCTTCGTGTTAATGCAGTAAAGTGAATTCTGCTAGTTGACCTATTCACCCCACTGGAATACAGGAGTAAAGAAAATGGGAAGGGAAGGCACATAAAAAGACTGAAGGTCAGAATGTGTCCACAGAGGCCCCTAGGGATTGGGCTGCAGAACTGAGAAGTCATGTCAAATAGAGGAAAATTAAATGTCCCCACCTGTCGCTCTAAGAACTAGTACCACACCGTGGTAAAGGGCACGGGGCCTGGCAACAGATAAGCTGGCTTTCATCTAAGCAAGGAACTTTACTTCTAGAATCTGTTTTCCTGACTGGGACTCGGGCTCACCAGGACCAGTAGTCACTGGGCGGCTGCTATGAGGATGAAAGGGGCTCCCTCTGAGCAGCACTTGGCTCAGTGCCTGGCACAAAGCGTGTGCTATGTACACAGTCATTACCATACCACGTGGTGCCATGTCAGTCTGAGGGGGAATATAGTAAGATGGTGTGGGGCTCGATCCCACAGGGGTGGTGTTCTGCTGGCTTTCGTGTCCTCCGGTGGGGGTAATACATAGTTCTTGGATTTGGTGGTGGCACCAATGGAAAGGTACTTTGTTGATTGAAGGACAGCTTTCCCTTTGGTGGGGGTTAGGGGAGAGAACTATTCCTAGTAACGTCGTCCGAGGGCTTTGTCTTTGGGTTGAGGAAATACGGCTGATCGGAGGGCCCAGAGAGGCCATCCCTGGGAAGCTCACTTCTGGGCACAGGGTTTTGCCGCGGATAAGCGCTCAGTACAGAGTTATTACTGTCACTCTTATGAACGGAAGAAGCCCGTGAATTGGAACGGCACTCTTCAGGACCCTGGCTTCCTATGTAGGAGAGGTATGGGGATAATGACATTGATGTTGGATTTGTCAGATGGAAATGGCCCAGCCCAATCAGTAAAAAAGGTAGAGAACACACACCTAAATATCTAAGAGAAACAGTGTATATTTCACTCTCCAACCAGTTCACTGGAAGCCTCCTGCAGAAATCAGGTTATCACTGACGATAAGAGTCCGTTTGTTTTAACTAGCAGACATAGGAGGCCAATTCACCACTTATTTCAATGTCATCCACAGTATCCATGAGGGCCATGAAGAGCAGACTCCGGTGGTGGGCTGACTCATCCCCTTCCCAGCTCCCTTTCCCCTTCTGGCCCAATAAACAGTCAACAGAAGCCTGCTGTAGGCTCTCTGGGAAACTTCTGCTCTCCTGGTACAAATGCCGCCACTTCCTCTACTTCCTCTTCCTAGACAAACACAAGGACGATGGCTGGAACTGCTGCAGTCATTCTTGATGATGAGGACAAGGACAAGAGAATCAAGATTTCTGCACTAGCCTTATAGATTTGTTGAAAAAAATTCTGGCAATTTTACAAAAGAAAACTAAATTCTTTTTTTTTTTTTTTAATTTATTTATTTGTCAGAGAGAGAGTGAGCATAGGCAGATAGAGAGGCAGGCAGAGGCAGAGGGAGAAGCAGGCTCCCTGCTGAGCAAGGAGCCCGATGTGGGACTCGATCCGAGGACTCTGGGATCATGACCTGAGCCAAAGGCAGCCGCTTAACCAACTGAGCCACCCAGGCATCCCAAGAAAACTAAATTCTTAAAGCCACTCTAGTTGAGTGTGCTGCTACCGGCCCCGAAAGGAATTCTAAATACAGTATGGCACTTTTTAAATGAATATTTGATGCAGTAAAATCCTGCAAACGTGTGCTAAGAACCAATGAACAACAAAAAGACAAATGCACAGGCTATTCAGAACCCTTTCTAGATGTCTGTAGAACTCAGATTCATAATTCCAGCCCTAATTCATTATATTTCTTTGGATGCTGAATGAATACTTTCTTCGGGCAGAGATCACAGCCCAAGCCAAATCCAGCTAGCAGAGGTTCCAGAGCTACCCTGAGTTGGAAATACATCGACCTGACTTCACTCAGGCCATTTTAATTGGGAGTGCTGGGAGGAACTGAAGAGAAAAATTTCCAGAGCTGATCCAGAGAGAGCAATTTCTCTTCCTGAACGACTTAGGTTCACAACTCATACATTTCAACCACTATATTACAGATAGTAAAAAAAAAAAAAAAAAAAGGAAAACTTAGGCTTTCATTAAGCTGAATGAAAAGAAGTAAATAATTAAGACTTCCCTGAGACTTCCAGACTGTTCTGGGATCTTCACAGGGCATAGGATAGGCTCTTTGACTCCAAGATAATCAAAGCCTGTTTCTAAGGGCACTAGAGTGCTCTGCAGACTGAATTGAGATATCCATGTTCACAGCTCCTTAGGGGTTCTGGGGGGTGATGTTTGGGGCAGGCACTGTGCTAATTCATCTTTGTATTCTAGCACTTAGGACAGAATCTGGTATTCAGTAGCAGCTTGCTGAATACTGAATAAATGAAATAGCTTCTATTAACAGTGAGCTGATAATTCAGATCTCACTGCCATATTCAATATGTATTTTACTTGCAGAAAATCAACTTAGAGACTAATGATTTAGGTTATATAAACATTCAATAGCACAATCTCCTATAATTATATTTATGTTTGGTTAGGATAACTACAATTTGTGCCTGCCCATTTAATTTGTTTTAGTACAATACACATTAGGAGTAAACTTGGAGAGTCTTCCCAGTTAAGACAATTTTCTTGTTGAGTTTGGAATCTATTTTCCCAATGGAAACTAGATAATGCAGCCAAAAAGTTTTCAGATCTTTTTTTCTCTCTGTTTGCCAATTTTCATACTCTATTTCACAGAAATAAAACTGTGAATCATAAGTCCTCATTGTACACACATATAGAACCATTTTTCTTCACTTACAATGATGTTGATGATCATTTGAAAAATGTTAATAGCACAAAGAGTGTGCTGCAGAAAATAATTGGTGAGGAACTAGCAATCCGAGTGGAAGTGAACAAACGCTTTAAAATCCACGTTTGCAAACTGAGCAATTTACGGACCAATTAAAATACACCCAGCACTGGGGTTGTTGCTGTACATAATTGACTTAAATCTCATTGGCATTAAAGGAGGTCAGGCTATGCCATTCCCACATATGTCCTGATAGAAGGATCATTTTGAACTGGAAATGATGAACAATCAACAGAGGAAGTGTTCTCTGCCTTCCCCACATCTGCCTGAGAACAAGGCATAAATCTCCCCCTTCTCCTGTACTAGGATGAAAAGCTCACTGGAGATGGACAGCCAGCACCAGGATGAGTCTGCGTAAAGGAATCTTACTAAAATACCCCTGATCTCCCATTAATTCCCTCACCTATGTCCTAGTCACTTCTCTACAATTTATCATCCCTGAAGCCAAAGCCTTCTTTCCTTTGTTAAGAAGGGTATCTAAGCTCCTGACTCTAACCACTTCTTAGAGTTTTGCTTCTTTGCTGGGAATTCCCATGCATGTAAAAATATAAATACATTTATATTCTTTTTCTCCTGCTAACCTGTCTTTTGTTTGTTAAATTTATATAGGCTTTCACTGGCTGAGCCTAAAAGGGCAGAGAAAAAGTTTGCACTCCCCCCAGCAACATTTCTATCCCTCTCTTATGTAACTAGGAAAAATGAGGCTCAGAGAGATTAAATATCTTATTTTTGGTTACCTAGCTAGGAAGAAGCAGTGCCTGGAGTCAAACCTAGATTTGTCTGAGAGAAGAGCCTCAGGTTTCCTTAGGCTGGAGCCTCTCCCCGAGGCATCGCTCTGCTTTCTGAGGGTGATCCTGGTCCTGAAGAGCAGCCATATGGAAAATCTACCCCCTCAGGGCAGAAATACCTCATTTCACATCACAAGGGGAGATATAGTTTTTTTTAGAAGTATTTTTCTATATTTATAAATATTTCTACCACAGAAGCACCTCACATTCTCTTTTTGTCAGAAATACAATTATTGTGAGATATCTGAGAAAACATAATATTCACCAAGGAATTTCTAAAAATTTCTTCTCACTGGGCAATTGTATTTTAGATGACAAGACTAGATATCATTCAGTTGAACTTCTTATTTCTATGATCAAGTAAAGGGTGAATCAATTTTGAAAGATTCCAGTGAGGACAGAGGTTGGGAAGGGTTTGGACTGCCCATTGGGGTTGCGGTAACTGCTAAATTAAGAAAAAAAAAAGGTCCCCCCCTTTTTTTTTAACTTAGGCAAATTTTATATTTTATGCCAACATATGTTTATTTTTTAAAGACATACTTACTGCAAATTTTGAGTAGATTATAATACATGTCCTTAGCTCAGACATAAAAAGTCTAAGCAGCTTAATATGATATCTTGATGCCACCTTCCCATTTGCTATCTCCCTGCCACAGGGATCACAGCACATTTCAGTTACATGTCTATCCTTTCAGAGAATAACCAAGTAAATCCAAGTACATGTACACATGTATTCTTTAATCCCCTTAAAAATACACACTGGTACTCAATACATTTTATTCTGCATCTTATTTTTTTATCCACAGTTGCTTTGCATTCTATTATATATATACATGCCATCATTTATTTGACTAGCTCCCAGCTGATAGACATTTAGCTTCTAATTTCTTGCTGCACTGAATACCCATGCACATACATTTTGTACACTTCCAAGCCTATCTGTAAGATCAATTCTCAGAACTTCAATTTCTGGGTCAAATGATGTGTGAATTTACAATTTACAGATATGGCCATATCTCATTCTTTGGAACTGAGCCGATTTATACTGCATGAGCTACATATGAAAGTTACTCTCCATGGTCTCGTCTCACAAATAAAATACGTTATCAATTTTTTGAAGTTTTGCCAATTGATAGATGAAAAACAGTGTCTCCATGCAATTCGAAATGACATTTCTCTTATTATGAGTGAAGTTGAACATCTTTCCAATCAAGCCATTTTTATTGAAGCCATTTGTAATCCCTTTTTTCAGTGACTTTTTTCATATCCTTTGTTTTCCTTCTGCTTCATTTTTTCTTTATTGATTTCTGTGAGTTCTTTTATATAATCAATACATTTAGCTCTTGTGATGTGATTTACAAATATTTTCCCCAGTTTGTTTTCAATTTTTTATTTTTTTGGTCCACTGAGAAGTTTTTTGAATTTCATATATTTGAAGACATCAACTTTTTATTTTATTACTCTTTGATTGTAAGTCACAGTTGGAAAGGCCTTTTATACTTTGACATTATATAAAAATTCTTTCGTGTTTTATTATAGTTTCATGGCCTCATTTTTTAATTTCTAATTTATTGTGATATATTGTGTGACAAGGGAGTCAAATTTTATTTTTGTTTCCCAATTGCACTTGGTTGTTTTAACACCACTTACTGAGTAGACCACCCCACCGATTTGCAATACTACCTTGGTCATATATAAAAATCCCATCTAGGAGTTAAGACACTCACAGAACATTCCATCCAAAAGCAACAGAATACACATTCTTTTCAGGTGCCCATGGAACATTCCTCAGAATAGATCATGTTAGGCCATAAAAAATGTCCCAATAAATTTAGGAAGACTGAAATCATATCAAGCATCTTTTCCAACCAAAATGGTAAGAAACTAGAAATCAATTATGAGGAAAAAAACCCGGAAAACCCACAAACATATGGACTAAACAACATGCTACTAAACAACCAATGGTTCAATAAAGAGATCAAATAGGAAATTTAAAAATACATGGAAACAAATGAAAAACAATAGTCCAAAATCTTTGGGATGCAGCAAAAGCAATTCCAAGAGGGAAGTTTATAATGATACAAGCCTGCCTCAAGAAACAAAAATCTCAAATAAACAATCTAACTTTCTACCTAAAGAAACTGGAAAAAGAAGAACAAACAAAGCCCAAAGTTAGCAGATGGAAGGATGGAAGGAAATAAGAAAGATCAGAGTGGAAATGAATGAAATAGAGATTTAAAAAAAGAGAAAAGATCAATAAAAACAAGAGCTATCCTTTGAAAGATATAATTGATAAACCTTTAGCCAGACTCATCAAGAAAAAAAGAGGACACAAATAACTGAAATAAGAAACGAAAGGGGAGAATTAATAATCAATACTACAGAAATAAAAAGGATTATGATTACAAAAAGGATTATGACAACAAAAAATTACATGGTAAAATTTGGGCACCCTAGAAAAAAGTGAACAAATACCTAGAAATATATAATCTTCTAAAACTGAATCAGGAAGAAAGAGAAAATCTGAACACATGATTACTCATAACAAAATTGAATTAATAATAAAAAAAGCTCACCAAATGGGTTTAGAGAGGAGAGACTTAAGTGTAATAAAGTCTACAAATGATAAACCCACAACCAACATCATACTCAATGGTGAAAAACTAAGTTTTCTCTAAGATCACAAACATGACAAGTATATCTATTCTTGCCACTTTTATTCAACATAGTACTGGAAGTCCTAGCCACAACAATCAAATAAGAAAAAGAAAGAAAAGACATCCAAATTGGTAAGGAAGAAGTAAGAATTTCACTATTTGCAGATGACATGATACTACACATAGAAAACCCTAAAGAGTTCACCAAAAAACTATTAGAAGTAATAAATAAATTCAATAAAATTGTAGGCTACAAAATTAATAAACATAAATCCATTGCATTCGTATACACTAATAACAAAGTAACAGAAAGAGAAATTAAGAGAACAATTCCATTTACAATTGCACCAAAAAGAGTAACATGCCAAAGAATAAACTTAACAAAAGTGGTTAAAACCTATATTCTGAAAACTATAAAACATTGATGAAAGAAATTGAAGGTGACACAAACAAATGGGAAGATATTTCATGGATTGGAAGAATTAATATTATTAAAATGTCCACAATACCAATAATATTTTTCACAGAACTGGAACAAATAATCCTAAAGTTTGTATGGAACCACAAAGGACCCTGAAGAGCAAAAGCAATCTTACAAAAGAACAAAGCTGCAAGTATCATATCCCAGATTTCAGACTATATAACAAAACTATCGCAATCAAAACAGTGTGGTACTGGCACAAAAAATAGACATATAGATCACTGGAACAGAATAGCGAGACTAGAAACAAACTCATGTTTATATGGTCAGTTAATCTATGACAAAGGAGGCAAGAATACACAATGGGGAAAAGACAGTCTCTTCAACAAATGGTGCTGGGAAAACTTGACAGCTACTTCCAAAGGAATGAAACTATACCACTTCCTTACACAAAATATAAAAATAAACTCAAAATAGACTAAAGACCTAAATGTGAGACCTGAAACCATACAGATATTGGAAGAAAACAGGCAATAATCTTTTTGACATGAGCCTTAGCAACATTTTTCTAGATATGTCTCCTTAGGCAATGGAAACAAAAGGAAAAAATAAACTATTGGGACTACACCAAAATAAAAAGCTTTCACACATTGAAGAAAGCCCTCAATAAAACAAAAAGGCAACCTACTGAATGGGAGAAGATACTAAAAAATGATATATCCACTAAGGGGTTAATATCCAAAATATATAAAGAACTTTATAAATCAACACCTAAAAAACAAAGAATTGATTTAAAAATAGGCAGAAGACCTGAACAGACATTTTCCCAAAGACATACACATGACCAACAGACACATGAAAAGATGTTCAGTATCACTAATCATTAGGGAAATGCAAGTCAAAACCACAGTGAGATATCACCTCATACAGTCAGAATGGCCAGGCTAAAAAAGACAAGAAATAAGAGATGTTAGCCAGGATGTGGGGAAAAAAAAAAGGGAACCCTAATGCAGTGCTGGTAGGAATGTAAATTGGTGCAGCCACTGTAGAAAACCATATGGAGGTTCCTTAGAAAATTAAAAATGGAAATACCATACAATCCATTAATTCCACTACTGGGTATTTGACCAAAGAAAATGAAAACACTAACTCAAAAAGAAATATATGCACCCCTGTGTTTACTGCATTATTTACAATAGCCAAGATAGGGAAGAAACCCAAACGTCCATCCATAGATAAATGGGCAAAGAAGATGTGTATACACACAGACACATACACACACACACACACACACACAATGGAATGAGATCTGCATTTGCAACAACAAAGAAGATGTGTACACACACACACACACACACAATGGAATGAGATCTTGCACTTGCAACCTCATGGTATTATGCCAAGTGAAATAAATCAGACAAATACCATATGATTCACTTATATGTGGACTCTAAAAAACAAAACAAATGAACACACAAAAAAGCAGAAACAGACCCATAAATACAGAGAACTGATGGCTCTCAGAGGGGAGGGAATGGAAGTTGGGCAAAATGGGTGAGAAAGAGTGGAACATACAGGCTTCCAGTATGGCATGTATAGGTCATGGGAATGAAATGTACAGCACAGAGAATATAGTCAATGATATTGTAATAGCATTGTATAGTGACAGATGGTAGCTACCTTGTGGTGAGCACAGAATAACATAAAATTGTAGATTCACTATGATGTAAACATGAAACTATTGTAATATTTTATTGAAATGCAGCCGACACATACACACACAATCCCTTCTGTACTGGGGCCCATTTCTGAACTTTCTCCTCAATTACATTGGTCTAATTGACCAGTACCACACCATTCTACTTGTTAAGGCTTTATAATATTATAAAATCTAGTTGAGGTTAGTTCCCAATAACAGATCATTTTCAAACTTTCCCTAACTATTCTTGCTTGTCTGTTTTTCAATTTCAGCCCAATTAGCTTATCTACTTCAAAAAAAGGAGGGGGCTCTTAGTACCTTTATTTATTATGATTGAGCTAAATTAACATATTAACCTAGGGAGAGTTGACATCCTTATTACATTTGAGGGTTCCCATCAACAACTTGGTCATTTACACAAATAATTATTTTTTTTTAATATAACATCACATCTCCAATCACTTAGCAAAACTCTGCTTCCGGGGAGATTTCTACCACTCACATTTCTGGATTATCCCTGGAGGTATGTAAACATTCTTTGGAGCAATTCAAGTTCTAAAGGGTTGTATTTAAGATGGATAATATTTATTCCTTATGCTATATTTGGTTCACAACATAAGTCATGATCATTTAAACTGCAGATTAGCCATGTCTTCTAAGTTACTTAAAGATCCTTCTCAACTGTTTCTTTGTAGGACTCTACTTACCCAGGGCCCACATACAGTGGTAGGCTCTCAACAGCCATTTACAAAGCATTACTTTCCCCTAGGGGCACCTGGGTGTCTTAGTTGGGTAAGGAGCCAACTCTTTATTTCAGCTCAGCTTATGATCTCAGGGTCACGAGATTGAGCCCCGCCTCGGACTCTGCACTGGGCATGGAGCCTGCTTAAGAATCACTCTCTCTCCCTCTCCCTCTAACCCTCTCCACCTCTAAAAACCAAAAAAATTAAACAAACCAAACCTCCCCCAAAACATTGCTTTGCCCTGACCTCAGTGACTGGTCTGGAAATCGGAGACCCGTATCTAGAAATTTAGGGTTGGTACTGAAAAAGACCAACTTGATTTCTTTTGATGGCTGGACCTGTTGGCAGCTAAGTGTTGCTAAATGAGTAAGGAGGAGATAAAGCTGATCTAGCAAAGAGGGAGGAAGCAGGTGCACAGAGAATGAGAGCAAAGATAAGAATCACAGAGCTGTCCCTGGCTCTGGACCTTTCCAGGCTGCGTTCCTATCCTTGAATTCTATGAACATCTTTGTATCTTCCTAATAATTCACGCTACTTAAGCAAGCAGGTGTTGGTTTCTGTTTCTCGAAACCAAAAATATGTTAATACAGCCAGTCAATGCTTCTGTATAAAATCATTTATATTCATTCCATGATTATATGGGAAAAAACTTTTAAAAACTTCCATATTTAAAAATGTTCCTAAATACCTAACAATAGCAATTATAAACACAAGTTGCACGCTTACCAAGCATATTCTCTCATTCTATCCCCACAACAGGCCAATCTTATTTGATCCAGGTGGACACTGGGGTACAGGTATGTTCAATACATTGCCTGCTCTGAGTTTTGAGAAAATCAAGATTTAAACCCAGAGCAGGAGACACACCACCTCAAACACAGACTTTACCTCACAAGAAACAGTAAAAAAGTTGAAACCAACGCATCCTTGAAGCCGGCCCAAGTGTTGTTCAACTGGGGCTCCCATGCTTACCAGGGCGGTTCTCTGATGGAGGAGTTGAGGGTGGAAAAGGTGACCTGAGTAGGGAACTGACACGGGGGTGCCTGGGTGGCTCAGTTACCTAGAACCTCCAGATTCTTGGTTTTGGTTGAGGTCATGATCTGGGGGTTGTGAGCTTGAGTCCCCAGGGGTCCGGGGGTCTCCACACTCAACTGGGTGTCTGCTTGAGATTCCCTCCCTCTCACCCTGCCCCCCTCTCATGAATGAATTAATCTTAAAAAAATAAATAAATAAAAAGAAGAACTAACACATAGTCCAGGAGACCTGTCAGGTGTGGGAATGCCCATTTCTTCCCCTTGGCTGGATGACAAGGGCCCAGATTGAAAATGTGTTCTGAAACTGGACACCGGGTAACACATTCTTCCAGAGAACTGCTTATTAGGAATTGACTTAAATCTCGAGAAATGGAGCCATATGAAAGAAAATGATTTCCGACTACTGAATTTTAATTAAACACAAAAATGATGCCATGGACACACTGTTTCATAATAGGAGAGAATTTCGAAGTCTCTTCTCCATTCAAATAAATGTCTCATTCTATTTTTCACATGTGTACACAACATTTACCTTCAGATAAAACTGAATTAATTCACAAAACATGTGGAAAATAAAATTTCTAAAAAGGAGCTTTGGAAAAGAAGTCTTTGTTGTATCTTTGGGACTTCTGACCATGGAGCTCTCAGACCCTTGGCTTCTGCTGAATACCAGGGGGCGGGGGTGGGGGGTGGGAAGCTGCCGGGGGGGTGGGGGGAGGTCATTGAGGGATGTTTCTGCAGCTCTTGTTTCAAACACTAAGCCCTGAATTACATGCATGCCATCCCCCCTTGTTCCGGTTTCACTTCTAATTCATTTTTGTGCCTCTGCTGTCCTTTTTGAAAAGAATAATGGATAGGAGGCTCAGGAAGCTCATCAAGAGCTTGACTGCTGGGCACAATTCATCTTTGCAAATCAAGTCAGAGCCCAGTTTTTAAAGAAACAAGAGCTGGACAAAATGCATCATGATAGAGAACTGTTTCTGCTGGCAGCCTCATTAGGGGTGACTTGAGCCCACCAGGTATAACAGCATCCGAGGCTGCTCTGCAGGTGTTGAAGAAGCAAAGCATAGGCTGGTCCCACGTGGACGAGGCAACAGGCAGAATCTAGACAATCCAGATTCAACGGGAAAGCCTGGATGGTCGCCTCTTTGTTATGGTGGGAGCATTATTGGAGATCAGGGCAGAGACAAGATCTGAGAACTGGGACCGGGACGGCGTGCGGGTGGGGTGAGATCCAGGTCAGTGATTTCAGACACTATATATCAGAACCATGCAGGAGTTTTATGAAACACCAATGCCCAGAGGGTTTTCTTCAATTGATCTGGCATGAAGCTTGGGCCTCCTGTAATTTAGAAGTTGCTCCAGGTGATGCTAATGCTCCGCTGGGGCTAGAAAACCACTGTGATAGATGACAGACGTCTCTAGGGGAAGGAGCAGGTGCGAGCAGGGAGGTGAGTCTGTCCCAAGGCCTCACTTACAACTCCGAGTGGGGCCCTAATGGCTGAGGTTCTAAAGCCATTCCTGCTGCTGGAAGTCACATACACATGGCCTGATATCAAATTGTCTTTCTACCAAGAGAAAGCTACTAGCCCAGTTTCGTTACCACCAGTTCTAGAGGTTGCTTTCCCAAGAGCGGGCATGGATACTGCTCATTGATCTCTGCTTTTGTGGGGTGTCAGCTGGCTTACTGTCACCCAATACTGCTTTTGTGGCTGTGTTACAGGCGGCAGGTAAAGAAGAGGGTTTCTGGGACCTTTGGGTTAAAGAAAGTTAAAGAACTCTTAGGGTGCTGACAGGTTGTGCTCGGGTTGGTGCTTATACAAGAGCCCCCTGGAGGAGGGGCAGGCCGTGGAGGATGTGGGAAGTTTGCACCTACAGCCACGGGATTGATCAGTCTAACGGACTCAGGTCTCCAGTCTAATGGAAAGACTCAGAAACTGCAACTGTAATTTATGACTGTGTCAGTGAGATATTTGTCTGGTGATAGAGGAGACACCTGATAATTAGTATTTTGACTAATCCGTGAATTCAGTGACAAGTTATTTTGACTACTGTCAATTCAAAAATGGGAAATGTTTTATCAGTGGCTATAGTCTCCTACTGCAGGTGAAACTCAGCTAAGAACTAGTAGTTGATATCCATGAATGATGCTTGGATTTGAACTATGTTAGCTCAGAAGAGCTCACTAATAAATTTCTCAGGGTCTCTTGTGGATAAGATCATGGTTCAATAGCCTGAGAAAATCCTGCAATTCTTACCAAAAGAGGTGGAGAGTTCCTTTGTGAATGGGCTATGTGCTGGGATTTTTTAGAGGCTGTAGACTGAAGATACAGCCCTGTGTTAGATTTTTCTCAGGGGGACTGGAATCTAAATTTAAACAAAATCAGCTGTTTTTATCCTCAGTTGCCTGCTGAAATCATCTGGGGAGTTTTTTAAATGCCAGGCTGCATCTCAAACCAAATGACTTAATAACTCTGCAGGGAGGGGAAGAAGTAGCCAGGCATCAATAATTTGTTAAGCTCTCTCGGTGATTCCAGTGTGACCAGGGGTAAATGCTTGTGACCTACACCTCTCCATAGGACACTTGATTTCTCCTACTGCTCTAGCTTGACACTGGAGGGCTCAAGATAAGCATAAAAATTTCTAGAAACCGTTTAAGAAAATCCATATGAAAGAATCCTAATGTGTATGATAATCATAATGTATATGACATACATAGAATGCGTTTGAGCTTACGTATAACGGACCCAGCAGTAGAAGTAGTTAAGACTGAGAACAACAATGACCTTATAGATTCTCTCAATCATAAGGAAAACTGGGTGAAAAAGTCAAGTCTCCCCCAACACAAGTGATGTGGAGGAGAAATGCCTCCCGGAATAGCCAATTTTATCCCAAGTTCAGGCTGCAGATTTTGGCAGGTGTCTGTGCCTTCCTCTACAGAACAGAGGCCATGGTGAATTTACTTGAAAAAGATCTAAAGACAAAAGAGATAATAAGTAAATAAACTTAAAAAACCCTCACCAAATATCACTGAAGTTAGACCGAAAAGGGGATCAGCTTTGAAATTCATAAACCCAGAGAAAACTAAGGAGAAAAATCACTGATTATTACAAGACTTTAAGAACAACAACCGCTCTGGAGGCAGGTGCTGGCTTATAGTCTGACCATCTTTGTACGTTCGGGATGCCAGCTGGTGAAGGGCAAATCTTCAAAGCTGAGACTCACAGCTGATGTCTTATAATCAGCTCTGGTGGCAGATGGAAGTGTGATGTCCTCCAGTCCTCTCCTATCACGTTCTTTGTGCAACAGTGGGACCCAGGTTATAGGAGAGAATGGGGGGGGGGACGGTAAAAAGTGGCTTTATTTCCACATGGAAGGGGAAAAAACCCTTCTATCCATGGCTAACAAGGAGAAAGAGAAGAGAAACCTTCCAAGAGAGAGGCTTTATTCTGTAAATGTCAGATGTATGGGGCCCAGAAAATTGAGAGGGAAGTAAAGAAAAATTTTCAGTTGGAGACATTTCTACTTATGTCGATTCACTTTTATTCTTTACCATATTTATTCTAGAAAAACCAGATTACTCCAGGGGAGGAATATTAAATAAACCAATTTGTGAAACTCACCAGTTATGGGCCAGTAGAAAATCTCAGTGTGAAGCATTTTAACTATTACTCCTGAGGAATTTAAGAGGAGTAACCAAAAGATTTATTATTTTTAATGTCTATTTTGTTATGTCTGGTTGTAAAACTTGGGTTGTTTTCATTATTTATGTATTACTTCAAAAACAATGGCTAACATACTGAGGTACAGACAACGGATACCCATCACACTTTTAAAGAAGTCTTTTTTCTATGGAAATAATAAAAGAAATTCTGATCTACACAGAATTATATGCCAATTATATCTCAATAAAGATAGAAGTGCAATATTTTAAAAAAAAGGTCTGATAGAACTTAATATTCTGAGGATGTGAAGGAGTAGTCTTGTAAATATTTTAACACAGAATTTTATAATCTCTCTTATTTATTTCTCCTTTTGTATAAAGCTTTCCCCATTCACTTTAAGAACGAGTTTGTCACTAAAACCACAGGCCAGAGCACATCAGCAAAAAAGAGTGATTAGCACCAGAGAAACCCTGTCATATTTTACTTAAAGGAAACTGCCAACAATAAGAAGTACTATTCCCTCCCCAGAAGAACTCAGTTGACCACAAATGAAGGCTATATTGGGCTTACTGGGAGAAAATCCTTCTGTAAGATATAGGGCAGATCCTCTTTGATGACACAATTAGCGCAGGCATGTATCCTCTCTACATAATTTATTGAGCATGTTAGATTCTCCATGATGCGTGAGGAAGGGGGTAGCATGGCTCCATTCAAGTGAAGCTATTCATGGCTGGTTTCGCTTACAGACAGACGATCTAAAGTCGGATAGTGCCAACTCTATCTTGTGCATTGCTGGGGATCAGAAGGAATGCCTGGTGTATTTTGATAATCAAGCTTTCATTACTTTTGCTTCTTCTCAAGCTGTTTGGCATTCCACATGGAAGTAAGATAGACTGGGAAATAATGTGATACCAAAACACAGTCAACATACACTTACTTATGACTGTCCTACTTTCAACCTCGCTTGCCTTCTTGCTTTCCCACCCACAGCGTATGTTCACTTGGGAAAGTTAACTGTCTTTAATTTGAGTCAACCGAAGGAAGCAACATGGAAGGGATAAATAGGCTTCTAAAATCATGTAATATGGTCCAAAACCAAACATAAATATTTTCTCATTCAGTGTTTTAGATTATCTGTGCAATTCCCTCCTTTAGCGGAATTAATCAAGAGTTAACTAGTATGTGCCTAATGGCCAAAGTTTCCTTATTTGGGGAAGAAGGACACACTTTCCTTTGGAATTCATGTATACTGATCCTAAAAATGCAAAATTCTCAAGCTCTTTAGTTCTAGAGAGAGCTCTGTGTCACTTATGGATGGCAGGTTTTACAACTTTGCTGGAGAGGAGAGAGGACAGACTCTGCATAACAGATGTTAGTACTGGGTACTCTAACTGAGGCTTATTTGGCCATCAGTCTATTTGTAATCCAAAATATCTTCCCCAACACCTTAAAACTGCAAAACGAGGGGCACCTGGGTGGCTCAGTGGGTTAAGCCTCTGCCTTCGGCTCAGGTCATGGTCTCAGGGTCCTGGGATCAAGCCCCACGTCAGGCTCTGCTCAGCGGGGAACCTGCTTCCCCCTCTCTCTGCCTGCCTCTCTGCCTACTTGTGATCTCTCTCTCTCTGTCAAATAAATAAATAAAATCTTTAAAAAAAAACTGCAAAAAGATCACAGAATAATTAAGGAGTTCTGAAAATTCAAGTACATTTCCAAATGTATAGTTGAGTAATTATTTGATGTCAATGGATTTATATACATTAATTCAAGTTATCAACCCACATGAATCTGGCATATGGATAAGTAAATATTCATCTCTGATGTGTGTGGCTTTTGGTTTCCTTCCAAAAGCCAAATGATAGCTTCCATTGGATTGCTTTTAAAACATTCCCTCTCACTCCAAAATACTGCCCTGGATAAAAAGTGAGGATTTTAATCCACTTTTCCAAAAAAAATATTACTTTAATAAGAATATTACATATACAAAGAGTTAAAAGCCAAACTATGCTACAATTCTTGTAATAAAAAATTTCAGTCTCTTGTATCCTATCTTATCTTTTCCTCATCCCTCAGAGGTAATTCCTTTCAACTCTTTGAGACATTTCTTCTGGCATTAACTTCCATATTTCTTAGTAGTACAAATACTATTACCTTTTAACATATCTGCTTTAGATACTGACTACTGAAAAAAAGGCTGAATTTCCTTTATGATAAGTGAATATTCTTCCCCTGTTTCCAATATAATTAGACTTCAGCTTTGGTTAGGTCCATACATATTCAGTGTTTTTATGATAATGCCTATGTATGAATTGTTCACTGCTGGACCAGAAAGTTAATAGGACTCCATTTCCTCTCTTGAATTATATTTTATTGTTCCTAGAGTTAATAATCACTCTTTTATTTACTCATTTTGGGGGGAAACATCTGGTTGTTTTTCCACAACCTCCAACAACTCTATAAATATTTCTCAGTATGATTTTCTACATGGTCAAATTTCTTATTTAATGTTTTGGTCTGTTTCTCCCCTAGACACGTCATACTTCCTAGAGTCTTCTGGTGGTTTTCTGCTCCCATCTTGACATCCCTAGTGTTCTGGCTAGGAGCAGAGCTGCCATGCTGGGATTTCTTCTGAGTCTCATACTGGAAGTTTCCTCCATCTTTTTCCCATATTGGATCTCCATTTGTCTTCCTCTTTCTTGGTTCACTCTTGTTGGCTATGTGGACCACATTCTTTAACTTCTTGAATAATGGTGCAGAGGGATACATTTTTGTGTGTGCTTGCATGCCTGAAAATGTCCTTTCCACCTTCCCCTTTACATGGTAGTCTGGCTGGATATAGAATTCTTGGTTATAGACATTTTCTTTCAGTATCTTGAAGGCATTGCTCTATTGTCTTTCAGCTTCCAATGTGTCTTTTGAGAGATTCTATACTATTTCATCCCTTTTCCTTTACATTTTGTCCCTTTGTTTTCTCCAGATGCTTTTGGGGATCCTCTCATTCTCCCTAGTGTTCTGAAATTTCATAATGATGTACCTTGGAGTATAACATTGTTCATTCATTGTCTGAGTACTTGGTAGCTTTTCAAACTAGAAATAAATATCGTCTTAGGAAATGCTGTTCTGTTTCTTTTAAAATTTCTTCTTCACTCTCTTTTAAGTTCTGTCTTTCTGTAACTCACATTAATTGGATCTTGTACATTCTGCATCAATAGTCTAATTTCTTACCTTTTCTCCCTCTATGCTGTCTGTCTTTCTTTGTTCTATATTCTGAGAGATCCTTCCATTGAAAGACATTACTTGGCTACACCACTTAAAATTTCCAAGTGTTTTTCCTTAGTCTTTAATTGTCGTTTTTTTTTTTTGTTTTTTTTTTCATAGCTTCTTTTTCTTGTTTTGTGTTTCCTCTCTTAGCTTTCTGAGCATTTTAATTATAGTTTTTGACATTTGATTCTGTTCTGTTCAGTACTGTTTCTGTTTCCCCTGAGCTCTGTTTTCCTCTATTTATTTTAGTTTCTGTATTTCATGTTGGAGACTTTATTCAAATGTCACATGGTCCTTTTGTGTCCATTGATATTTAAGAGTGGGGCACCAAAAAGATTCTTGGAAGTTCTCTGGGTTATAGGAAGGATGGAACACTAAAGGGTTTTACTGCAGGGCAATAGGATAGCCTGTTAGCATTTTGGGGGGCATATTCACATTTCAGTACCTGTAGCTCTTGTGTGGTTCCATTTCTTCATGGAAGGACCCTATAGTCTTCTGCTTAGGAGATATGATTCTGGATGTCAGTCTGCTAGAGCTGGGGTGGGAGACAATACTGGAAGAGTCTCACTGTTCACTAGGAAGTGTACTTAATCCCTCCCCCACTTTTAAGTCCAACACCCTTTCCTCCTTGGTGCCTGATGTCCTTAATCTAGAACATATCTAATTCTTCCCCCTGCACTGCCCCCAGGACAAAAACCTGTATTTTCCATGGAGGTGGGGGAAAATTTGTCTTTTACTCATGTGGGGTGGAGGTAAAATTCTGGGGGTTCTATCTGTTTCTTATACAGATTTTAAATACCCTCCTCTCTTTTCAGCCATGGCATTCTTCCTCCTGTGGTGCTCAAGGTCTCCAATTTCTAAGACTTTTCAAGACTCCCACAGAAGAGAGCCTTTTTGCTTGTCATCTTCCTTCCTCCCCTTGTGTGTGGTAAAGAGGATCAACTTTATTCTTCTTGGATAACTCATTGACCATTCTTCTATTTGCTTTCTCTTTTATATTTTTGTCATTCAGGATGGTATTTATCTCTTTGTTTAATTCAAAATAAAGTTTTTGCTCCTGCTTTTGTTCTCTCTGTGGTATGTGTGTGTGTGTGCGCATGTTGAGAAAAGGGTCCTAAGTTACAGGATCAAAAAGACAAGGGCGGGTCACCAAACTGTGGAAAGAACCAAGATGCCCTTCCACGGACGAATGGATAAGGAAGATGTGGTCCATATACACTATGGAGTATTATGCCTCCATCAGAAAGGATGAATACCCAACTTTTGTAGCAACATGGACGGGACTGGAAGAGATTATGCTGAGTGAAATAAGTCAAGCAGAGAGAGTCAATTATCATATGGTT